>RJWJ010007504.1:0-28479 GCA_004363605.1 Indri indri | reverse complement strand
ATTGCAGTCCCACCAGCAGTGTATGAGTGTTCCTATCTCTCCGCATCCACACCAACATTTATTGTTTTGGGATTTTTTGAAAAAGGCCAGTCACTGGAGATAAGTGATATCTCATTGTGGTTTTGATTTGCATTTCCCTGATGATTAGAGATGTCAAGCATTTTTTCATATGTTTTTTGGCCATTATTCTGGCTTCTTTTGAAAAGTTTCTGTTCATGTCCCTTGCCCACTTTTTGATAGGGTCGTTTGATTTTTTCTTTTTGATTTTCCTGAGTTCTAAGTAGATTCTAGTCATCAGCTCTTTATCAGATTTGTAGCATGCAAAAATTTTCTCCCATCCTGTAGGTTGTCTGTTTGCTCTTGTGACAGTTTCTTTGGTTGTGCAGAAGCTTTTTAATTGCGTCAGCTCTCACTTATTTATTTTGACTATTGCTGTGATTGCCTTTGGGGTCTTCTTCATAAATTCTTTTCCTAGGCCAATGTCTAGGAGAGTATTTCCAACATCTTCCTCTAGAATTCTAATAGTTTCACTCCTGAGGTTTAAATCTGTTACCCAGCGTGAGTTGATTTTTGTGAGAGGTGAAAGGTGTGGATCCTGATTCAGTCTTCTACATGTGGCTATCCAGTTTTCCCAGCACCGTTTATTGAATAAGGATTCTTTTCCCCAGTGTATGTTTTTGTCTGCTTTGTCAAAGATTAGATGGCTATATGAGGATGGTTTTATATCTGGGTTCTCAGTTCTGTTCCACGGGTCATGGCTCTATTTTTGTGCCAGTACCAAGCTGTTTTGATTACTGCAGCCTTATAATAAAGTTTGAAGTCTGGTACATTGATACCTCCCATTTCGTTTTTCTTGCCTAGAATTATTTTTGCTATGCGGGGTCTTCTCTGGTTCCATACAAAGCATAAAATTAATTTTTCTACATCTGTGAAGAATGATGTTGGTATTTTAATAGGGATTGCATTGAATCTGTAGATCACTTTGGGTAGTATAGACATTTTAACAATGTTGATTCTGCCGACCCACAAGCATGGTATGGTTTTCCACCTGTTTACATCCTCTGCTATTTCCTTCCTCAATGTTTCATAGTTCTCCCTGTAGAGGTCTTTTACCTCCTTAGTTAAATGCATTCCTAGGTACTTTATTATGTTCGTTGCTATTGTGAAGGGAATTGAGTCTTTGATTTGGTTCTTGGTATGACTGCTATTGGAGTATATGAATGCCTCTGATTTGTGTGTATCGATTTTGTATCCTGAGACTTTACTGGATTCCTTTATCAATTCCAGGAGCCTCTTGGTTGAATTCTTGGGGTTTTCTAGA
This sequence comes from Indri indri, assembly GCA_004363605.1. NCBI lineage: Eukaryota > Metazoa > Chordata > Mammalia > Primates > Indriidae > Indri > Indri indri. The sequence goes on along the minus strand of RJWJ010007504.1, from coordinate 27,158 downwards.
TAAAATATCATATCATCAGCAAATAGTGAGAGTTTGATCTTTTCTGCTCCCATTCGTTTGCCTTTAATTCCACTCTCTTGCCTGATTGCTGTGGCCAGGACTTCCAGCACTATGTTGAATAGCAGTGGAGATAGTGGGCAACCTTGTCTGGGTCCAGTTCTAAGTGGGAATGCTTTCAATTTTTCCCCATTCAGTATGATGTTGGTTGTGGGTTTGTCATAAATGGCTTGTATCATTTTTAGGTAAGCCCCATCTATGCCTATTTTGTTAAGTGTTCTTACCATAAACAGGTGTTGAATTTTGTCAAATGCTTTCTCTGCGTCTATTGAGAGAATCATATGGTTTTTGCTTTTGCTTCTGTTTATGTGGTGAAATATGTTTATAGATTTGCATATGTTGAACCGTCCCTGCATCTCTGGAATGAAGCCCACTTGGTCATGATGGATTATTTTCTTAATAAGCACCTGGATTCAGTTAGCTAGAATTTTGTTGAGAATTTTTGCATGTATATTCATAAGGGATATTGGTCTGTAGTTTTCCTTTTTTGTTGCGTCCTTTCCTGGTTTTGGTATCAGGGTTATGTTGGCTTCATAAAATGTGTTGGGGAGGATTCCATCCTTCTCGATGTTGTGGAATAATTTCTGCAGGATAGGCACCAGTTCTTCTTTGTAGGTGTGGTAAAATTCGGGTGTGAAACCATCTGGTCCGGGACTTTTCTTTTCTGGAATGTTTTTTTATTGCTGTTTCAATTTCAGCCTTGGTATTGGTCTGTTCAGGAATTCTATTTCTTCCTGGTTGAGCCTAGGGAGGCTGTGTGTTTCTAAAAATTGTCCATTTCCTCCACATTTTCCAGTTTGTGTGCATAAAGGTTTTTGTAATGTTCATAAATTATATCTTGAATCTCCACGGCATCAGTTGTAACTTCTCCTTTTTTTTTCCTGATGGAGCTTATTAGAGATTATTCTTTTCTGTTTTTCGTTAGTCTAGCCAAAGGCGTGTCAATTTTGTTTATTTTTTCAAAGAACCAACTTTTTGTTTTATAAATCTTCCATATAGTTTCCCTGTTGTCAATTTTATTTAGTTCTGATTTGATCTTATTAATTTCTCCTCTTCTGCTGGGTTTGGGGTCGGTCTGTTCTTCTTTTTCCAGAAGAACAATTGTTCTCATGTAAGGAAAGAGACTTGCTCTACCAGATTTAATTTTGGTTTAAAGATATTGTGCTTATGACAGTGTGTTATTGCTGCAGGGATATACAAAGTGAAAATTCAATAAAACAGGGGCCTCAGAAACAGGCCTACAACATATATGAAAATTAATTTATGTCAGTCCAAGAATTTCAGATCAATGAGAAAAGAATGGATTATTTAATAGATGGTGCTTGGACTATTGGTTATTCAAATGAAAAGAATTTTTAAAAAATTGTCCGGGTGTGGTGGCTCACGCCTGTAATCCTCGCACTCTGGGAGGCCGAGGTGGGTGGATCGCTCAAGGTCAGGAGTTCGAGACCAGCCTGAGCAAGAGTGAGACCCCATCTCTACTAAGAAATATGAAAGAAATGATCTGGACAACTAAAAATATATATATAGAAAAAATCAGCCGGGCATGGTGGCACATGCCTGTTGTCCCAGCTACTCAGGAGGCTGAGGCAGTAGGATCGCTTGATCCCAGGAGTTTGAAGTTGTTGTGAGCTAGGATGATGCCACGGCACTTTAGCCCGGGCAACAGAGTGAGACTCTGTCTCAAAAAAAAAAAAAAAAATTGGCTCTGTATTATACACTATAAACTAAAATGAATTTCAAGCAGATAAAAGATATAAATGTGAAAGGTAATATTTTATAACTTCTAGAGATTCTTATAGTCTTATGAATTTGAAGTAGAATTATTTCTTAAGCAAAACACAAAATCCAAAGGAAATTTGATGACAAAATTTATGTACACTAAAATTTAAAGCTTTCATTTACAAAATACAAGCACCACATAGACAGTGAATAGAAAGAAATAAGTAAATTGTAACTCATATAAGTGACTAAGGATTTGTGTTCAAAAAGTTGAACAACACAGTGAAATTAAGGACAAAAAACTTGAACATACATCTTACAGAAGAGGAAATACACATTACCATAAACATGAGACAAAATCCTAAACCTAATTATTATCAGGAAAATGCTAATTGAAATCTCAGTGAGGTATCATTTCATGCCTACCAGTTTGCCAAAAAATTAAAAGGTAATTAATACCACGTGTGGTGAGGATATGGGCAATAGAAATTCTCTTTTGTGGGTATAAACTAGTAAAAACTAGGAGAACTGGAAAGCAGTGTATCATTATATAGTAGAGATGAACATTCCCTACAACCATAACTCCACTCCTAGATATATTGTCTTTGAGAAATTCTAGCATGTGTACACCAGAAAACACAAGATTGTTCAAGCAGCATTGTTCATAATAGCAAAAAACAGGAAACTACTCGAAGTGTCTACCAACAGTTGAATGGATTCCTAAGTTGTAATATAGTCACAGAATACATGGAATACTATATTTTAGTTGAAAAGAATGAAATACAGCTATTTGCTTCAACATGATGAATCTTATAAATATCATATGGCATGTGATAAGCTTATCACAAAAATTATGTATAGAATTTCATTTGTATAAATAAAAAAGGTGAGTTTCAAACAAAATATTATTTAATAAACTGTATATATGTAGTAAACTATGAAAGAGAGAGAAAGACAGTTAGAGAAATAGAGAGAGAGAGAGAGATTGAGAGACAAAGAGAGGAAGAGGGAGAAAGAAAGGGGGACAGAGAGAGCAAGAGAGACAGAGAGACAAAATTCAGGAAGATGGTTATCTCTAGAAGGGAGAAAGAATGATATGATTGGGGAAGAGTACACAAATTCTAAAGGGGTAGTAATGCTGGATGTCTCAAATATTTGGTGAGTACTCGAGTATTTTATTATTTTTCTCTGATATATATATATATATATATATATACAGTGTATATATATTTTTTCACTTGTTAACACATATAATATATTTTACTGTAAAATCTATTCAGGTAGTTATGGGATGATATTGTGTTACTCCCATGTTCTGTATACAGAGAATAAAATTTAAGGGTCAGGATAAGCTGTAGTCCTTTCAGATTTTCAAGAGTGTCATGAAGAAAAACGAATGTTTGCAGTAAGACCGAGAGTGATTTTTGCACCTGCTTTCTCACAACTAAATGAGATGGTGTTTTAAAAATTTAGCTTTGATAAAAGAAGGTAAGGAGATAGCCAATGAATTATTGCAATAGGTCCTCCTGAGTGGACCTTACTGTCCTCAGGTTTCAGGGAATGTGTATACAGCTGTGTCATTCTAGAGGTCCCTCTGCATGTGCAAAATGATAACCAAAGCTTGGTTTTAGCACTTTGCGTGTAGATTGGTGACCTCCCCCCTCCAAGTGTCTACAAACAAGTGGCATGGACACATCATAGGTTTTGGGAATGCCTTCAGAAGTAACCATAACATTACAGATAGAAGCAAGAATTATTTGCAGTGTGGCCGAGAGAGCATGCACTTTCACATCCTGGGCAGGTCAGGAGCTTGATGCTGAGAAAACTGATGGTAAGAAAAGATAATTTCCTGAAGTGACTTTTGTAGAGTGAGAAGAATTGAGATAATATAGGACATTACACAAAAAATTTAGACTAAATATCTAAATGGACCAGAGTCATTTAAATTAAAATGTCTTTGCATTTTGTCTCCAGGGACCATTCTCCAGTCAAAACTCTTTCGACTGTCCTGATCAAAGAAAAAAACTAAAAGGAAATCCTTTGACAGGCAAAAAATAAGTTAGGCCCAGCTTAATAAATATTAATGAGTTACTGGGATTACTGGACACTCAAGGTACGAAAAATGAGGGCTATAGCTGAGTTTCAGCACAGAGCTGGAGATTTTGCTTGCAAATTATACAGACTAGAAAAAAAAATTCTCTGTAAAAGAATTGTGAATCAGGAAAAGAGAATAATTGAGATGGGGGCTGGTTTTCAACTACGGTGTAAAAAATAAAACAAGAAATCTTTACATTTATTTACAGCAATGACTACAGCAAGTCAGTCAACTCTATTGGAGGGAAAGTTGGGCATAAATAATGCCAAATGACAGAAATTTTAAGTATCGTATTGAATTAACATTTCAATGTGCAGTTCTCCAGGGTTTGGGGGGAAGGTATAACATAGCCAAATCACATGAGCATTTTTATGCACTCAGCACTCTGTTAGGTAGTGTAGCAAAACAGATGAACAATAAAATATGTCTTCTGCCCTTACGGACTTTGTATATAACCTAGATAAGGACACACCATTCGGGTGAAATAATGACATAAAAATATACAGCAAAATAATAAGGGCACTTGCTCGATGGAAGACTCTCAGTAACCTCACTCTCTGGGCCCTGGTGAAGACCCGGCAGCTGGAACATCAGCTACCTGCCTGCAAACGAACCCTCACTCATCCTTACTGACTCCTAATTGTGCCTGTTCCTGAGCCTGTACGTGAAAATTGGAAATGATTCCTATTAACCATATACTCCTCACAGGGCTTTATTGTTGGGCTTTCTACAAATTAAAAACAGGAATTTAAAGGACTGAAAAATTTAAAGCAGGAGTATTGAAAACTGATAAAAGGTCAACTAATAGTGAGAAATGACATAGAAAGTCTGTTATAGGCATGACTGAGAAAGCAGAGTAAGTTGGGGGCACTGAGCAAAGGAGCGAGCGAGCTACGCCCTGGCAGGCTCCCCGCTCACCATCATGTGGCCCTGTACCATGGCTCATAGCCATGTGCTGACTTTACCATCAAGAACAGGTTAACAGCTTCAGTATGTATTTAATCAGGCTAAAATTTATGTAAAACATTTGAGAAATCTTTCCCCCCAAATTAGTTCAAATAAAACCTTTTGGTATGAGAAGGAAATAAGCCTGAGTTATCAGGACAAATCACAGTAGAGACCACTTCATTTCCCAACCCTCCTGGATTAATGATTACTCTACATCACTGAGCCTGCCGTTGTGTGGCGCGGACCATATTTTCTATATTATTACAAAATAAAATTATAATAAAATGTGATTTTTGTAATACCGCAAACTTTATAGTGGTGGCAAGTTAGTCAAATTTCAAGCACAGGAATGAAAGGGTATTCTAGATCAAATGGCTTATTAAATAGATAAGCGCAAATGAAAATAAATGTATGTTTCATGTAGGTCTTCTGTTTTAATATTTGAATGTAGAATTTTCCAATGTTCTGCGATGGTACACAGCACATGTAAAAGACCATGACAATGAATATCATTACCCGCACATATTTATATTATAAAAGAAATAGTATCTATCTGGATTTTTTAATCAGAACAGACCCATGATAGCAACACTGATTTTTGGAAAAAAACAGGAAGATGAAGGGAGCAGGAACCCAGGCTTAAGCAACAGTAGATTTTTCTTTTATTGATTCTCAATTTATTTTATAGGATTTTAACAGTGAGGGAGACCTGAGAAGCCATAAAATCAATTCCTCAAATTGAAGTTGAAAAACGCAAATCATCTCTCACACCTACCCTGATTGGTAATAGTTAACTTGGGAGTACCTCAGTTACTATTTCATTAAGCAGTTCTCCTAGATATCAAACTTATTTTAGTTTATTTATTGGATCCAGCCTAAGCACTCAAGATGCTTTTGAAGGATATGATGCAAACTGTTAACATCATTTCACATTTATTGAATTATAGCTTCACGTAACTTAGAGCAGACATAAGACTTAATGAGAAAAGCAAGACATTATTCCTGTTTTGTAGAGAAACAAAGCAAGACATTATTTCTATTTTGAGAGTAACCAAGGCAAACAGGTAGAGGTAAGGCTTGCCCAAAGTCGGACAGATAATTTTGAGAGGACATTAGGATACTGTTAGTTTATTTTTGGTAGATTGCTCTTTTCACTTGTACATAAGCTGACTTGGCTGTAAAAATATATCTCAGGAATAAATAAAATATTTTGAGAAAGAGCAGTTAATTGAGATGCTGAAGCATAAATACTTGGAGGGTTGGTCGCTAAATATCTGTATTTTCTTGGCCATTATTCTGTTTGTATTTGCCAGTCAGTCCCTCCCAGTTGGTATCAGTAAGAGAAAGAGGGGTGGGAAAGGGAAAGAGTGAGCCCAGATTATCTTTTATTAAGTGTATAAATTGATGGACATGGTGGATTTGTTTTTTGATGTGGAAACTCGAAGTTCTGTGTCTCAGCTTTATTTCAAAAAACTTTTTGGTTGAGTCAATAGACCCAGAGCCAATTGGGTTTATTAAAAACGCTTTTATGATTGGAATCAATAAAAGGGGGTGTGAGACCATCAGAGGATTTTAGCCTCCTAGGTGGAACTCCCACCCTCCTAACATACACAGATAGGTCTGGCTGCACACTCTGCCGTTTCCAGGGTCATGGGTGCCTTCTACCCTATTCCAATCTTAACTCTTCTGTGATTTTGACCAAAGCAGACTGCTTAGGGCCCTGGGTTGATATGGGCAGCGTGTGTCTTTCTTTCTCCAGCCTAGGCTCTGCCAATCCCTGTGAGGAGAGTCATTCTAGAAAGTCTATGAATAGGGTTCAAACCCTCTGCTCTTCTTCCTGGGAAATTCCAACTTTGGTGGGAATTTTGTATTTTAGAATTTTCTATCAACGTAAGAAGTCTTTTGGGCTTTCTGTACCCTACCTTGAAAACCTTGTTTTTATCCTTGTCTTTTTTTTTTTCAATGAAGGCATTTCTATTGAAGGTGAAAAGGTAGAAATAGGAAATGATGAATACAGGAGGTCAATTAATGGTATTAAAACCAAAAATGATTATTTTGATTCATGAATTCTAAAAATGAGTATGATGCTTCTTTAACACAAGGAGAAACTGGGCACAAAGACAAAGGGAAAAATCTTTGTTGTTTCGTTGATCTGCCCTAATTGTATTCTTTCATCTTACAAATATGCTTAACTTGCATAGAAGCTGCTGCCTGTGGTTCTGTTTCTGAACTAAAAGAAACTTTTATTTATTTATTTATTTTTTGACAAAATCTAAGCATTTCAGAGTAAAACATGATAGGTCAATATTGCTTTCTTGGTGGCATCCCTGAATGGGGATGATCCAGAAAAAGGATCCAATGACAAATTAAAAACAAGAGTAATAATAGTTCCTGTGATCCAGCACAGGACAGGTGATAAGCACATTAACAGTGATTATATAGATTCCAATTATGATAGTTTCATAAGCAACAGCAGATTTTTCTTTTATTGCATAATCTAGTCAAAGACATAAGATGTCTACATCTTTTGTCTTATATATTGACACATATTTACTTTGGGGACATGATGGGAGGGGAAAACAATGAATATTTGGGGAATCAAGACTTCATGAAAGAGAAGGCTTTTGAGAAGGATATGAAATAGAGGTAGGTAGTTCCAAACGGAGAGGTACCAAAGGTGAGTGTATCTTTGGAGAGAACAAGTTGTCTATTTGACTGTAGGGTACACAAAAGGGAGAGACAAGGTAATAAGAGCCTTATTGTGGGAGGTCTGAAACATTTGAACTTGAATCCGTAGGCAACGGTGGAGCCATCAAAGATGTTAAGCATGAATGGAATAGATGAGGAGTTTAAGAAAATCAGAGCATGGACCCAAGACAAACTGGAATGGAAGTTGCATGAGCAATCAGGGAGAATTTTGTGGTAGCATAAGTGAGAAAATGTCAGAATCTAAGCTCAAGGAAAAACCCAGATTTCACTGGCTGTATCTTCACGGAGCTAACAAATTTAGTGATTGCATACACCATAGGTCCCTTAGAAAATTTACTAAAAATCTCTAATGATCCTTCATAAAAATGTCACATTTACACATACTCATAAAATGTTGCTTATAATTTCAGGGGGTTTATATATGGAACCAGGAGCACTTTAGGAACCCTTGGCATACACGTTAAGCACCTTTGTTTCTGACTAATTTCATTGGCATTTTTTAAATGAATCAACCAGTTATATAAGAAAAATTGCTTACTACTCTGACATAACGTAGACCAGCATTTCCCACCTTTTTTTCTCTCTTCATGCTACCTTAGCAAGCAACTTCTAGAATTAAGACCCAGAAGCTGGAGTGCGTGGTGGTCACACAGCAACCTGGGTGGCCCCAGGCCATTTCTCTTTTTTGTTTTTATAACCTAGTGCAGAGTTTGTGGTCAAAAACTTTTGAAAAATGCTGAATACTCTATTATCCTCTGTAAGATTAATATTCCATATCCTTATATTAAATGTTCTACAGTAAAGAACACTGGCTTAACTCTTCTTACAGGTTGTCAGAGCCTGTCCTGGCAGTCTTCATCCAGGCATGACTGCTAACTGGTTTTGCAATTTTTAGATATAAAGGAGACTTAGGCTCTGGGAACATAAAGCTTCTTTACATCTGCCTTCACCTCTCCCAGCTCTCCTTACTCTGAACCAGGAGATACATATGCTGCTGTTTATGAATTAGCTGCGTGATCTTGGAAAATTACGTATCTCAGAATTAATACATGTAAAATAAGGTTATTCACTGTGAAGATCAACGTCCTAACTCAGTGGCTCTCACACTTGAGCATTCATCAGAATTATCATGAAGTCTTCTTAAAACACAGGTTTTTGGTTCCTATGAGAACCAAAGTTTCTGATTCTGAAGGTCTGGGTAGAAACTGAGAATTTGCTTTACTGTTGAGTTCTTAGGTAATGCTGATTTTAATGATCTGTGGACCAAACTATAAGAACTGCTGCTCTAGCATTTTTGTGGTTCTGTGAACTCATACTCTTTGCCAGTTGAGTCCTTTGCTCTCTGGAGCTGGTGATTCACTGCCTTGCTGCTTCTGTTTTGTGACTGAAGCTCAAGTTCTCAATTCATTACTCTGTATAACAGTTGCCATCAGTGTTTTCTGAGGAAGATTACTATATCCAGCATGAATAATTTTTTAAAATTTTCAAACATATGGAGGGCACTAATGAATTGTGTTTCCATGCTTCTGGCATATCATCAATATAAGTACAAACTTTTTAGGATTCTAAATATTGGCCAAACCCAGCCAACATGCAGATAGACTCAGTGGCACCAAAGACCTATTTATATGACACTTCTGTTAAGGCAATACTACCCTTTATAATGTGAATGTTCATGTGTGTGCTGCTGAAACATGGAAAGGATTCCCTCTATTCAAAATGTATGTGAGCAACTTCTGCAGAGTCAATGCTAGGACAAAATTATGACATTGATGAAGTTTGACTTTGGGGCCCCTTCAATCTTTGCTCAATCATTTGATAAATATTTACTCATCATTAGCATATAAGGCATTAAGCTAGATGCTCCAAGGGATACAAAGATAAATCAGACCAAATCCTTGCCTGCAATGGAATTTATAATCTAGTACAAGACTTAGGATGTGTACATCCATGGAGACAGTGTGCAGGGCTGCCGCGATACTGGCTGGGCTCAAATGACAATACATCTAATTACAAGTTATGAGAACTCAGACAACTTGTGTAACCCCTTTGAGCCTCAGTTTCATAATGGTAAATAGGTAAAATAATAACCCATAGGATCAACGATGGCTTCATTGTGAAAACCCATATAAAGTGCTTTCTACAGTGCTCAGAATTTAGTATGTGTTCAATAAATGTAGTAGTTTTAAAACTATCATCATAAAAGTAGAAAGAGATAAATGTGACGGATAATTTTGGAGTGCTTACTATGTGTCAGATATTAGACTTAATGTTTTTCATGTATTACCTGGTTCAATCCCTACAACAATCCTAATGAAATTGATCTCCCAATTGTCTCTATTTCGTAGATAAGGATGCAGAGCTCATGGACCTGAAGTAATCTGCCCAAGATACTGCAGTTTGCAAATGCCTTAGCTGGTATTCAAACAAAGGCATTCTGGTCCCAGGGCATATACTCCTGACCACCATATACACTGTTTTTTAACAGGGGCTCTGAGAGGAATAAACAAGGTGTTTGCAGAGGTCAAAGGTGGGAGGGAAAACTTCTCTCTAAGGGGAACTGCCCAAATGAGGAAGGCTTAAAATTTGACCTGGGACTTGAAGGATGGGGGAGTTTTAAGTCTGTACATTCTCATCTGCCCCTTTCCTGTTCGATGCAATTATTTATTCAATAAATATTTGTCCAGCACTTGTTTTGTGCCAGGCATTGCGGTGGGTGCTGGCTATGCAGCAGTGAATAGGATAAACACGACATCCCTGGTTCGGTGTCCACGCCTTCATGGCACAGAGGAAGAGGCGGAGACAGCAGTCCAACAAGTACTTCATGAGCAAGCGCAGAGGACACGCTTAGGGTGCTACTTCATTCAGGAACTGTAAGCTGAGAGCTTACTCTGTCCCAGACTGTGGTACATTCCACAGGGGACCCAAAAGGGAGTAACGCATGGCTCTGCCTTTCAGTTAGCCTTGCCTGGAAAGTATCTCATGTTCTTCTTCATGTTTCTTGTTGCGGTTGAAATCTCTCTGATGTGAAGTTCTTTCATTCAAAGTCATTTGTGATCTCTTATTTTTTGAATAAGCAGATGTGATAGAGCAACATTTTTTTGAATTATTGACCAATTCCCTCCCCACCCCAATTTCTCTTTTGTCTCTATCTTCTACCCCTACCTCCATTCACGTAACTAAAGTTTTTACATTTATTACCTAAGGCGAAGGATATTACAGGGCAGAAAACTGGGGCAAGGGGAGTCAACCTTCTTGGCTGTGGTCTCAAAAAGCCTATGCCCTCACAGGAAGGGAGAAGACTCTTGGCATAACCCCAAATTTAGAAGACACTTATGAGAAATTAGGGATCTATTTTCTTTCTTCCTATCCCAGTATGAAAAGGATTCCTGGACAGGGAGTGCCTCTAGTAACGCTAAAAAACTTAAAATGACTGGGATTAAATTTTTGCCACTTTAGCTGTGAATGAAGAATTTAAAATAAAAAACTAAGTTAAATTATAGCAAAATTAAGGTTACTACTTTTTGCCTGCTTGTGTTTGTGGGTGAATATCAGAATCCATTGTACCAATTCATGCTAAAGTTTATAATCCTTTCCAGATAACTTCGGATTTCAACAGTCTGTTAATAATATATTTACTCATTCAGCAAATATTTATTGAGCATCTACTATGTGCCAGGTAGGTGACAGAGTGTAGTATCACAATGTCAAGCAAGAATAGAAACAGTTATTGCTCGCCAAATTTTATTTTCAGGGTAGAAAGTCACTAATCAAATAGTTATACAGGCTGGGCATGGTGGTTAATGCCTGTAATTCCAGCACTTTGGGAGGCCAAGGTGGGATGATTGCTGGAGGCCAGGAGTTCAAAACCAGCCTGGGCAACATAGCAAGGCCCCATATTTACAAAATAAATTTAAAAAATTATCTGGGTGTGGTGGCATATACCTGTAGTCCCAGCTACTTGGGAGACTGAGGCAGGAGGATTGCTTGAGCCTAGGTGTTCGAGGCTGCAGTGAGCTATGATCTTGCCACCGCACTCCAGCCTGGGTGGCAGAGCAAGACCCTGTGTCAACAATAGCACAACTCCCCCACCCCTCAAACCCCTGACCAACTAGTTATACAAATATGTGTGAAATTACAAGTGGGAAAACTGCCACTGTGGAAAGACATATAAAATATATATAGCAAGAGGTTCATTTGAGGGGAATCTGTGAAGTCTCCCAAAGAAAGGACATTTGAATTAAGGCATGAAAATGAACAGGAGCTAAGTAGGTAAAAAGGAGTGGAAAAAGCAAGCATTCTAGGAGATAGTGCAGGATTTTAGCCCTTCATGTAGTGGCAGAGCCACTAGAAAAAAAAATTAGGTTGGAGGGAGGGGAGAGAGAATTTGCTCACAGCATGAGGGATTTGCTGACATGAAGGGCTTTCTCCAGTGTAAAGGTATATTCTGCACTTGGGTGCAGCTTGCACGTGTCTCTTGGTATCTTTGTGCATGTCTCCCTGAGGCCCCAAAGGTGTTCAAGGCCAAACTTGTCATCTTCCCCCAAATCTGCCCCTGGTCTTGCATGTCCTGTCTTGACAAACGACAGCTTCATCCTTGCATTTTATGTAAACTGAAACCCTCAACATTATCCTTTCCTCTTCCTTCTTCCTCATCCCCTGTGTCCAATACATCTCCAAGTTCCATCAACTCTGTCTCATTAATATCTTGCACATCTAATTCACCTCACTCCATTCCCACTGCCACCGCCTTGGCCCAGGGTCAACACCCTCCACCCTGACTCTGTGCATATGGAGCTGCTTTAAATTCTTTTAAGAAGCTGTACCCTTCCCTCTCTCCAGGGTTTTATGTGTATCTTTCCCTCTGCCCAGAATCCTCTTTCTCCCTGTCCTCAACTAGGGTGCTTCCGTTCATCCCATAAGATGCTTCTTCTTTGAGAAACCCTCCCTGACCACCGGCCACAACTGCCATGGAGATGAGGTTGTCTTTTCCTCCTTCGTGTTCACTCTAAATACCTCATGCACATGCCTATCAATTACCTGCTAATTCATTTGTCTAGAGCTGGGCTGTCCAATACAGTGGCCATTAACCACTGCGGTGACTACTAAGCACTTGAAATGTGACGGGGACAGATTGAGACGTACTGTACATGTAAAATACACATCAGATTTCAAAGACCTAGTACAAAAAATGCAAAATATTTACTTAGTAATTTTTAAATACTAGTTATATATTGATATGATAATACTTTGGATATCAGCATATTATTAAAATTAACTTCATCTATTGCTTTTAACTTTTCAAAGTGTGCCTACTTGAACATTTAAAAGTATATCTATTGCCGACATTTGTGTCTCACATGATATTATAATTGGATGGTACTGGTCTAGACCCTAAGCAACTAGAGCAGGAGTTGGCAAACTATGGGTGGTGGGCCAAATCTAGTCTACCACCTGTTTTTGTTAAATAAAGTTTTATTGAAACACAGCCAGGCTCATCCATTTATATGTCTATGGCTGCTTTGCTGCTATGATAGCTGAGTTGAGTAGCCGTGATAGAAACTGTATGATCCACAAGCCTGACATAGTTTCTACTTGGCACTTCACAGAAAAGTTAGCTGACCTCTGATCTAAAGGGTTGATACTGTATTTTATTTGTCACTGCATCTCCAAGTCATGGCACAGTATCTGACACCTAGTGAACATGCAGTAACTATCTGTTGAGTGCATAAATGTCTATTCAATAGACATTTGTTGAGTAAATATAAGTTTGAGAAAGGATATTGCCAGGATTATCATTAAAATTAGTTTATGACCCACAATTATGGTGACCAGGTGATAAAAACTAAAAGTTGAAATACAAACTGACAACTAGGTGTGTACTTGGGTAATAGACATATACAACTGTAATTTGAAATTGAGACTGTTTTTAAAATAAAAACAAATGAGAATGGGTGGTCCCCACTGCCACAGCCATAGAATATCTTGATTTTGGAATAGGTAGAGATATTTTAATTATGCTTGAAACAGGATCGAGTGTCACATAAGTGAGGAGAATTATCTCAGAGGTGGAAGTTTATGTCATAATCTCCACTGTCCCACATGGCTAATCATCCTGATAATGAACTCCATTGCTATTATAGAATGGAATCTGAAAACTAAGGGTTGTGGTGATGGGAACTGAAGACCAACAAAGAATAGACTCCTGATGAAATAATATTTAAGTCCTTTCACAAGAAATATTGATCATGCAGAAGAATACCTAGATATAACTTTCCTATAGGTTCGTCCCATACAAGGTTTTTACAGGCAAATTTTGCCTGAAAATTTAAAGCAGCAAATCCCATGGAAATCTGTATCTGGTTGGTGTATGTGAGAATTAATTCTTATGTCTTAAAAATGGGGCTGAGAATGAGTGTTGGAGGAGAATTAAGTACATCTTCACACTTTGATCCAAATATACTCCTGTCATTTACTCTCCGCTCACAAATCTGAAGCTGTTAGAAGACATGAAATCATTTTCTTTTGCTTTTCTCTGTCAAATTGTTGATGAACATGATGTCACAAAATTAAAACAGCCAGAGTTACCATAGAAGAGAATTGAATTTCAGGTCTTGATTATGCAACATTATCTCATCTCATAAGAACCAGTCATTTTTAAAAATCATAACATTTCTGTGTTGAATTGGATCTTTTTTTTTTAGTAATTAAGGTTGTAAAAGCAATTAGATATCTTTATTTGAATAGGTAGATTCCACAGAACTTTTATAAAGGGAGGCAGAGAGTTTTCCTTTATGGAAGCCACTTTGGGAAGCAAACAATAGAAGTAAAAGAGTAACATTCATTGATAACAAATGTGGTCAATATGAAAAGAGAGCAATTAAATATTTGATTTTTACTTTCAGTTGGTTCAAAGAAATGAAGGATTATAAAGCTGATAAGATCAGAGCTGTATCTGTCCACCCATCCCCCCACTCACCATCCATCTATCCATCTATGAATAAACACTTATTAAATTTTTTAAAATTACATTTATTAAATTATGTGTGCGGATCTGTACAAGGAAAATAAAACACAATTATTATGTTTGATATTCACATAATGTTAACCATGAAGGTACTTATTTTTTTTGGTAGAGACAGGGTCTTTCTATGTTGCCTGGGCTGGTCTTGAACTCCTGGCCTCAAGCCATCCTCCCTCTTCAACCTCCCAAAGTACTGGGATTACAGGTGTGAGCCATTGTGCCTGGGCTGAAGGTACTTTAAAGATGATGTTATTGTAATTCTACACTCTCTTTTCAAGATAAAAAAAATGATTGTTAGGTGATTTGCTTAAGGCAATATTCAAAAAGTTATATGGTGAGCCACAGTGCCCAAGTTCCTAGTCCAGAAAGTTTTTTTTACAATACTTACCGGATAAGTCAGACATATTTATCTGTCTAAAAAGTTAGAAAATAAGCAATCCCAAGTGTGAGATCATCAGAGATGCCTGATTTATGGGAAATCCAAGAATATTGATCACTGAACAAGATAATTCAAGGAAGGTTAAGGGTAGAGGTGACTCTGGAGCTAGACTTAAAGGAAATACAGAGCCTGGGATCATAATGGTAGAGCGAAGGTGTGACGAACGAAAGAACAAAAGAAATAAATTCAAGAGGAGGAGAACTACGAAGAAGTGAAGAAAAAGAGAAACAGGTTAGAAAAGGATCAACAAAAGTGGTACAGAGGGCTCTGAGTGAGCAGAGAACCTCCATAGAGGAGCTGGGGGAATGAGGTTGGGTCAGCCAGGTGAGAGCAATTGATGTAAGAAGGCTGAATGCCTGCCGGAAAAATTTTTCTATTAGTAAGAAGCTGAGTATAAGCCAGGTTTTTAGAAGATTTATACACTGTACTCCCATTCTAGAGAAAGACAAAATATTCTTCAAAGACCCAGCAAGAAACCTAAAAGGAAAGAAAAATCATTCTGGAAAATTAAATAAATATGACGGTAAGTGTATCAGGTGTCCTTTTTCAATCTTTA
Organism: Indri indri; assembly: GCA_004363605.1. Classification (NCBI taxonomy): domain Eukaryota; kingdom Metazoa; phylum Chordata; class Mammalia; order Primates; family Indriidae; genus Indri; species Indri indri. The sequence continues at coordinate 11,608 of RJWJ010007504.1, read as the reverse complement.
TATTTCACACCACTTCCTGATGTTTGATCAAAATCTACAAGTTTGGTGGGAAAATATAAGTGGGAATATTTGAAAAAAAACACACAGAGAACTAATCATATTAAGAATATGTATGCACACACTTTCAGAGAGAGTCAATTTCTGTTCCACTGGGGTTTGGATTTTTTAAAAAAAAGTTTTGATATATGGCTCAAATTATTGCTTATATAGGATGAAATGCATACTAAACAATAATAAATACAAATCACTCAGATCATTATTACTGACACATAGGAATTATTTTATATCTTATTGAAAAATAATATTTTCCTTATAAAATATCAAAATCATATTTCTTTTAAGCTCTTTGCAAAATTCTCCCTTGAGAGGCTTAAAGAATAATCATGCCTAAAGCTTCAAGGAACAAACTTGCCAGGGAATTTTCAGGGTAGGAGTTTTTGATATGAATTTTAACTTTCATGGATTTGGGGCATGAAATTCTATTCTCCATTATCTCTGTGTATTTCCATTGAATGTGTATATAAAACTGGTGTGGAAAAAGAATCTATAGCCTTCTATTAATACTTACACTTATTTTTGGTTTCTTGTACTGTAAGTAGAAATTTTATATGTACATATATAATATCAACCTATAGCTATTTCTCCAACTTTATTTTTACTGGTTTGCAAAAGATTGCCAGTTATTGTGACCAGGCTCTTTCAAATGCACAATGGTTGAAAGAGCCTGGTTGTTGCCTTTATTTGCTTAATTAACTTGCCTTTCAGTGAAGGGAGATGACATGAACAGAGGCAATCCTAGGCATTACTCTTTGTTGCTACTGATATCGTGAAACAGCAGAGTGTAAGCAGGGATGTGATTCATCCCTTCAGTCCTGCAGCTTGGCTTGAGTAATTGGCCACCTTACCTCCTCTTTAAACATTCTTCCTTATTCTTTTTTAAGGACCTGATAGTCGATCATAAAAAGAGACATAAACAAATAACTTGTAAAATAAAATAAAGGCTATCAAGTGAACTAAACAAAGCACCAGATGCAAAATTTTCCCCTTTTCCCAAATTGATAGAGGAAGTTGACTACTCAGTTTGTGAAGTACACTCTTCTTAAAGTAAACAAGCATATTTTGGTTAGACTGTGGTTGTGGGGTTACTATCACTCTTGTCATTTTCAAATATGGATAGGCCATTCTCGATAGATGATGTCATGGGTGGCAAGAAGATATTGACATTTAAGTGTTCATAAGCAATATGGACAATGGCGTGGGAAAGTGGGCACTTACTTCGTTGGCAGTAGGGTGAATTGGAGGGTTTAAGTAGACTCTCTGAAAGCAATTTGGTAATATGCTCCATTAAAGCTTTATGCATCTTGTTTACTACTCTATCCCTAATGCCTGATGGATCTAGAATGCAGCCTGATTAAATGAATAAATGTCAAAATCTTTAAAATTTTGCATATTCTTTGATGAACAAATTCTAAGAATTGGAAATCATCATGAACCTACTATTAAGATTTAGCTGTAAGAGTATACATTGTATTATTATTTATAATACTAAATGCTTAAAATGACTCATTTAAATTTATCAATATGGGATTGAATAAAAATTACATAACATCCCTATTATGGATTATTAGGCAGCCATGAATGCTGATGTTGCAGAAAAATATATAAATGATACAGAAAGACGCATGAGACAGTTTTATGAGTAGGTCATAAAGCAATACATAGAGTATTAATCTATTGTTATAAGGTGATATAATAAGAATTTTTTAAAGGTTGTCAAACAAGGAAATTTACCAGAGGCTCAGGTACTGCCTCAAATAACAAAAAAACTCTGAAATTTCAGTGGCTTTTAAAACAATAACACTTGCGCTATGTGGCTATTGTGAATCAGCAGAGGAGATTTGCTCATCACAGTTGCTCAGGAGCCCGGGATGAAGATAGCATCAGAAGTAACACTGGTCACAATGCCATATGGAAAAGAGCTCTGGAAGGTTTCACACTGGGAATTAAATGATCTAAGGAAAGAAGTAAAACATGTCACTTCTGCTCACAACTCATTTGTCAGATCTAGTCACATGGCTAATCCATCCAAGAAGGTGCAAGAAATTATAATTCTCCCATGTAGTTGAGAATGAGATAATTAGAAATATTTTGTGAGCAGCACTAAGGGTACCACTATGCTCATCAATATTCAACTCACTCAGTGTTTTCCTAGGGAGATAACCACAGAGTCTTCTCTGGTCAGGGCATAAAACTCTAAGTCCTGCACGTGGTTTCTGGATAGTGCCCAGGTGATGTCTGTATCAGGTCTGGATGTACCCCCTTTTGATCTTCAAGCCAACTGAACAACAACAAAAAAGAGATTACCTTTTCTCCTCATACCTAGTGCAGAATGGTAGAATAGGGGCAAGGTGTCTGTAACATTCTCATTTCAAAAGAAGTAGATGGTTTGTATCAATTCTGAAATTTTACTGCAAGTCCTCATCCCCTGGAGGTGAGGAAAACTTCTTGGTTAGGTTCTAATTTGGGTCCTGGGGAGGGGTTCTCCCGTCCATTGCTCTTTATGGACCTTGGCTCCACCCTTTGGAAGTCTTTCCCCTTCTATTACTTGCTTCAGCTACATCTGAAGAGCACACTGTATGATGCATCCTCCTTCAAGGATGAGAAGCTTTCTTAGACTGCAATTTACTCATAGAAATTCACAAACCCAACTATTGTCTTTAGATTACACCAAACTGTCACAAACATTTTTAGAAAGTGCATTGTTTCTTTGGCTGTACAACTTTCTCAAAAATTTAATTGGCTTCTTTTTATAGTTGATTCCGGTCAACTCCTCATGCAATAGCCACATACAGAGTTCTTCTTTAAGGCAGGCCTCTCTCTGTTTCATCTTAACTGTAGGTATCTTAAACCAACCAAGCTTCAGTAGAAGAACCACAACTTCAGCCTTTTTTTTTTTTTTTTAATTTGGGTCATTTTGTCCAAATAAAAGGCTAACAGGGTGCCATCTTAACCTATTTAGAAGTTTAACAAACGGTGTGAAAACCACACCATTGATTTATTCTTTATGCAAGACTGTGTTCTAATCAGTCTTTCACCACTTGGTAATAAGAAACGATTGCCTCTTTCAATCTAGCAAGTCTACAAATTTTCTGGACCATCTCTATTACCAGTTAATTCTATTCTTTTCTCATCATTTTATTGTAGTATCTTGTCAAATTTAGCCAACAATAATCAACACTTGCTAGAAAAGTTCTGATTTTCAGTCATTTCCCCTAAAGCTACAAGTTCATAAAGTGTATTACCTTCCTTTTAAGTTTTCACAGGTGAAAATTTTATAAAGTAGGTCATTTATGCATAACATAGATTGCTATCATTCCAGCTGCAACCAAATATTCCTTGCTGCCTGCCACCTGGCCACTGAGCCAATGCCATAGACTTTATGTTTTTGAGATAGTATTATTCCAATTCTGGGTAATTTTTTATGGACCAGGATGAGAACGATCTAGTCTTCAGTGTTGTGGGTCCCTGAGATTTGATTATTATCAATAATTTTGTCCCAGGCAACTGGAATACACATTCAAACTTCTAAGAGATTATAGATAAAAGTGCTGATTTGTTAATTTAAAATTGAAAGTCTACCTAAGTGAATAGAATATCTGTGTTTTCTAATTAGAACATATTATTCCTGGATCAAAGGATTCCAGAAAACAGTATTTTAATCTGAATGCTTCTTGATGACTAAGTTTAAATGCATTGCTTGATCATAAGTGAACATCATCGTGGGATAATTCATCCAATCTCTGTAGATTCTTGACCTCCCTTATGGTACCACAGAGTTTAGTGGTTAATTGACCAGGGCACTCATCTGGACAGAGCTGTCTTTTTGTAGCTTATGTTCCAGGGAAAAGAGAAAGACAGTAAATTAATGAACACAAAGGAACACTTCACATATAATGAGAATGTTTTTAAAATAATACAACTGGCTGATGGTATGTGGTAGAAATTGGGGGAGGGGATGGAGGAATATATTTTAACTAGCATGGCCAGTGAGAGCTATTCTAAGGTGGTGGCATTCGAGTGAGACAAAAATGAGGGAGAAGAGGCAATCACAGGAGATCTGAGGAAAGAACTTCTATGCAGAAGAAACAGCAGTTTAAGAAGGCCAGAGATATGGAGGGGTTCAGTATGTTGGAAGGATAAAAAGGTCAGGGAGGTGAGAGAATGGTGAGGAGAGAGGTATGTGGTCATGTCTGAGAGGCTGGCAATGGGTGTCTCACATATAGCTTTGTTGGTCAAGTAGAGAAGTTTCTGTTTTACCCTAAGCCCAGTGGAATCATTGGGGGCTTCTAAGCAATGGATTGATTTGATCTGTTCTATGCTTTAAAAAGATTGCTGTGTCTGGCTGCTGTGTGAAGAATGAACTCCAGCAGGGGAAGAGTTGGAAGTAGCCCACTGCAGCCCAGTTGTGAGATGTTGGTCACTTGGATTAGGGTTGTAGCAATAGAGACAGTGATAAGTGGTGGGATCTTGAATATATTTTGGAAATAAGACTAGGCAAGATTTTCAGATCTATTGGATAAGAGATGTGAGGAAAAATGAGAAAATAAGGGACATTTCTAGTTTTTTGGTTAAAGAAATTTGGTGGTAGTGATACCATTAATTGAGATAAGGGAGACAGCTGTGGGCAAATCAAGAATATTATTTTGGACATGCTAAATTTGAGATGTCTATTAGACAGCTAAGAGACGATGTCAAGTAGGCAGTTGTATATATAAATCTAGAGCCCAGGGGAGTGTTAAGAGCTGGAGATAGGGATTTATGAGTCACCAGTATAAAAATGTTATTTTAAGTGATAGAAGAGGATGAGATCACCTAGAGAAGGAATTTGGAGAGAAGAGAGGGTGGAGGACAGAGTTAAGGGTTAGCAGAGGAGGAGGAACCAGAAATGGAATCTAAGACAGCAAGCTTCGGGTCAGAAGAAAACGAGGCACGAGCAGTGTTCTGAAAGCCAAGTGGAGATATTTTTGCAAGAAGAAAGTCAAATGCTGAAAATTGATTAATTCCCTATCCCATTTCCTGCTTTATATTTCCCCTAAACATCCACAATACCATGTCCCTCTCCTTAGCATTTGATCCTACTGGAAAGGAAGTTAATTACAGAATGGTCATTCGTATTGCTTTTCTCTTTTGATCTGTTATCTTGTGGGTGACGTGGCATCTTGATGAACCAGGAGGGTCTGTCTTCAACACTGGCATTTACTGGTAGTAATAGCACCAACACTTACTAACTGCAGGAATGTGGGAAACTTCACCTCTCAGAGCCTTGGTTTCATCATTTGTTATCTGGGGATAACTACTCATATTACAGGTTTGTTACGGGGAATAATTAACATAACGTATACAAAGCACCAACCTCAGTGCCTGGCCGAAGGTAAGTAGATCACAAATGGTAGCATTTATTATGTTTTTCCCAGATGATGATTGGCTAGCTATGGAAATGGATCACTATCAAGTAATCCTAGGAAGACGAGATGGTTAATTGATTAGAACTATGTTTAAGGGAGAACGTCTACATATTATTACTATAAAATAGAGGTTAAACACTCAACCTACACAGAAACACCTCATTATTGCCCCTATACCCTCTAACAAATACTCTGTATCTCATCTCTTTCAGAGTCAGGATGTGTGAAACTCAGATAAGTGATGTTTTCAGAGATGGGGCATCTGTGATAGAAACACACCCCTGTGCTTCTCTGGTGAAGAATCATCCAGGCCTGTCTTTGAAACTGGAATATCAGCCTGCCAGTGAGCAGATCGCATGGAGGTAAAGGCCCTTGCACAGCTGAGAGAGGGTCATGAACTCTGTTAAAATAAGCAGGCATTTCCCCACCTTGGGCGGCTCACAAGCCTATCTTATCCTCTGAAGTACAAGAGAGTGGGTCAGGGATGTAATTGAGCAAGTGTCTCAGATTCATTTTCCAAAAAATGAGGCCGTTAGCCCTAGCTGTTCTCTGAGAGGTTTTTGTTAAACATAACAATTCCCCTGAAAAATGTTACAGTTCCCCTTATGGTCCCTCTGTGCCGGCCACTTTTTATCTGTGGAGGCAGTTGGGTGGCTGGGTTGCTCTGGAGTCAGGCAGGGAGTCATTACTAATGGAAATATATCAACCCCCTTCTCCAAACACACACCTTCAGCCTCTTCAAAGGCATCCACAAGGGTTTGGAAATGACGCCCTTATCACACGCCTCACCCAACACTCATGCTTATTTTTCAGTTCAAGTGGACCGTTTAAATTAACTTTTCCTTGAGGGGAGTCATCACTTTGGTCTAATTATCAAAAAAGGTAGTACATCACCTTTGGAACTAGACTACCTCATTTTGGATCTTGACTACAAGGTTTAAGATCTCTGCGAAATTGATGACATTGGTTCATCTCTCTAAACCTCAGCTTCCTCATCTATAAAACAGGACTAATAAACTGACACATAGCATATTGTATAGATTCATAAATTAATCCATACAAAGGATTACTTGGCCCTATTACCTTATTCGGCACTATTAACTCCTTCATAAATGTTGGGATATTTTATCTGTTATGCAAGAACATGGAGAAGCTCTTTTTTTTTAAAAAGGCTTTTCATATGGCTGTTTTTACTAGTGGTATTTTACATGTTGGTGGTGGTTTAGAAACTTTATTCCATCTTCTCTGATGCTTTAAAAAAATACCACGTTAGGAGGATCTACAAAACTAGCTGTATGATACAGTAGAGGATAATGACACCTCCTCTAGTTTTATGTTTATGAAAATGTCTAACCCATCAAACAAAATGTCAACACAGAGCTGGAGTCATTTAACAGAGTATGTTTATCTTTAGGGTGTTTTCAGCTGCGTGTAATAGAAAACTGTGACAGAAACTGGCTTAAATGAGAAGAAATTGTGTCTCACAAAGCTAAAAGTCCAGAGGTAGGATTGTTCAACCATATTCTGAAGATCCACTATTTCCACATCTGTGCCACACCATCCTTAGAGGGCTGTCCTTGCCTTCAAACTCGTCCCTCTGGTCACAAAATGGCTATTAGAGTCCCAGCCATCACCTTCAGACATCACCATTTCTAGAGAAAGAAGGGCCATCTTTTCCTTATGTCTCTTTCTTATAGGATCCTACTGATGACTATAAGAAATTACGGTGTATTTGCCAATCTTCTGAACAATTTTTACAATTTTCATTCATAGGACAGCTTCCTTAGGCATGCAGATGGTCTCAAGGGTTCAGTGCAAAATAATCCAACTTGCCAGCTGAGCATATGGAGGTCCTCTCTCTCCTTTGCCCCTACCTTTTTCCGCATAGACAATTAGACATTTTAAATTCTGTTACCTGCAAAACCTCATTCCTGTTTCCACTTTTTTTAAAAAAACTCAATTCAAGTTATCTGTCACAAGCAACAGAAATGACATTGGCTGATTTAAACAGGAGAGAAATTATTCAAAATGTACTAAATAGTTCCAGAATGATCTTGAATTTTTGTTTTTGCCCTATAAAGGACATTATTGGGACAATTGGCAAATTCTGAAAAAGGTTTGCAAATCAGATAACAGTATTGTATCCATATTCATTTTATTATTTTGCAATTAGGTAAGAGAATTTCTTTTTAGTAAATATACAATATCATTTTAGGGAAAATATATGTCTACAATTTACAATTAAACAGTTCAGAAAAATCACATGGAGAGAAACAGAGAAGAAGAAGAAGTTGGAGGAGGAGGAGGCAATGTAGAATAAATTTAACATTAGAAATCTGGCTGAAGGGATATCCAGGCATTCTTTGAACTACTTTTATAACTTTTGTGTAAGTTTAAATTTTGTCCAAATTTTGACAAATGTTTATCATGCAAAGAGATTAAGATTGCAGTGATTTATCAGTTCCAACAACTTGATTTAATAAATCTCTAAAGATTTATTAAAGAGGGGCGTACTTAGTAAATAGCTGAAGAGTAGATTAGATTGCAAGAGATATAGGCTGAAACTCTTCAGAACGGCAAACCGTGGAGCTGAACCCCGTGGGCAACACTGCCCCCACCATGACGTGCCGCACATTGCAGTTTGCACTGCTGCCGTGGCTGGCACTCCACGCTCTGTATTACCATCGACACAGTTGCTGCGGCTGCTCTGTGTGATTAATCTTTTTCTAACCCCCACCACTGCCAGGGACTTATCTCTACGACCTCTGCTTTTTAGCTTCATCATGTTAAATTCAAAGTCCAGGTGCAGAAATCAGATTGACAGAGCCCAAGATGTGAGTCTATACCTAGGTGCAAGGTAGGCTTGTGAAATGAGCATCGGGAATTTTCAATCTCTGGAGTGACACACAAATTCTGCTTTGCCCACAAAGGGAGGGATTTTCCCAGGACGAATGGGTTTCAGATATTGCACAGCCCACAAAAATGACAAGTGCTCGTTATAGAATAGTGTTTGCAGTTCCCTTTCTTAGGATGTCAAAATACACTCTGGGTGTTGCTCCGTTGAAGGTAGAAGTGAAGGGAAATGTATTTCCCTCAACTTGAAAGGAATAAAGTATTCACAGATGTTGGGTCCTACTCTCCTATATACTCACAGAGGGGTTAATATGGAAGAAATTATCCCTGATGAGGTTTAACCAGCTTCTGATGTTACATGGAAAATTGGAAACCTTTGTTTTCAATTGGATTGATTTTATTCTGAATATTCCATACTCTGGTCATTGATATTCTTTTTTGTTCTCTCACACATACTTTTTAAAGTTTTCTCCTCTAATATTTCTTTTTGTAAAAACTATTCAGTTATTTTACATGAGGTTGACATTTTTGTTTCAGAAGATATTCAGTTCCTGTTTCTCAGGAAGAAAACACAGCCCTTGGCTCTGGCACAGTACCTAGTACATCACAGGAACTCTATATACTTTTGTGTCTTACTCAAAACTTGTTTTATTATATAATATAAATACATAATATAATTATAATATATATTAATAATATAGTGCTGAGGTCTTACTCTGGCTTAGTATCGTAAATGCTGTTTGTGGTTTAGCATTAAGAATAGTCTTTTTGGAGGAGGAGCCAAGGTGGTAGAAGAGAAAAGCCACCAGTAAGATTGTCTCTGCAAAAAAGACAAATTTTAGAAGAAAGAGAAAAAAATAAACTAGCAGAGAAACATAGATTGGGTGAGGGTTGGAAGAAAGGGTGCCTGAAACTACAGGAGACTCCAAGGGAAGATGTTGCGGAGGAGAACTGGAAGGAGAAAGGTCCTGAGAGGCTTGGAGACCAGCGACAAGGGTAGGTGGAGTGGTTAACTTCCCCCTCCCTTGCATCGTGGACTGTTGGTGGGCTCCTGAGCGGTTAGAGAGACCTGCCAAAACCAGCCCAGAGACGGCTGCCGCCAGTGAGCAGTGGCCTCTTGTGGAGAGGGTGCCGGGCTCCCAGCTCCCTCAGGGCACCTCCGCAGGTGCAGACCCGAGCCTATCGGCAGACGCCATAATACTCCATTCTCTCCTTCCCCCTCCCTACCTGTGGGTGCCCAGAGAGACAATTTAGCCATCACATGGAGGCATCTCCAAGGAATGGGACCTTTCCTTTTGGGGCCCTACAACAGACTGAGGGGTACTCAGACTGCGAGCTCCCTAACCACCAGCCCTCCCAGGTGCTGCTTGCCTGGGGATTCCGGGAGAGTGGGGCAAATCCCGAGGTGGAGTGAAATAGATCCAGCTTGGGCACCCTGTAGGTGATTCAAGACCAGCACCCCTTCCCCTGGCAGGGTCAGGGATTGATCTCCAGGGTCCAGGGGACAGGCCTGCAGACCAGACCCTGTACACCCAGGTCATGATCACACTACCCTGGGGCACAGAAGGGAGATCTGTGAAAGAGCCTACTAAGAAGTGTGTGCCTTCAGGGGCAGATCAGAGTGCCTGAGCAGCAACCCTCCTCCCAAAAGAGGGCTGTGCACCCAGCTCAGGCTGCGATCCTGGGTAGGGAACCTCCCGGCCCACGTCACAGCCAGGGGAGATCCATTGGCCTGAGGTCTCCCTTGCTGGCACAGGCCTGGGAGAGGCCACAGAGAGGGGGAGAGTGGAGGGGAGTGAGACCTGCTCCAGAGTGGGGTCTCGGACAGCCCCACCCCCAAGCCCAGACTTTCACCTGAGTGGAGCCATTTCAGCCCCTCTGGACAGCTTTGCACAGAAACAAAGAACAGACCTTTGACCCCTGCTAACAGCAGTTGTGGAGCCTGAGGGCAGGCTTACCCAACCCAGCCCCACCCAGGCTCACTCCCGGTCCTGCCTCCACTGAGGTGGAGAATAAAGACACACTTGGAAGTCCCAGGGCCCCACCCACCACCTGAGGCACAAGCGTGCCTCTCTAGAGGAATAAGAGCTAGCTACGGAACCCAAAAACAGCACTGCAGCTCACTCCTCCCAGCAAGTGCCACCTACTGACAGGGAGGTCATCCTGCACACTCTTTTACTGCATCTACTGATTCATCATAAAGAGTGTGGTCGAATCTCACCCACAAACACCACCTACTGGCTCAGAGACTAAACAGGGCATGTCATTATCCAAACGAAAATCTAAAGGCAAGAAGGAACAACTGATCCAGATGGGAAGGAACCAGCAAAAGAACTCTGGAAGTATGAAGACTCAAACGGAAAGCACACCCCCAAAGAGGAATAACAGCTCCCCAGCAATGGACATTAACCAAACTCAGAACACTAAAATGACAGAAGAAGAATTTCAAACATGGATTGTAAGAAAACTGAATGATACACAAGAAAAAATGGATAACCAACACAAAGAAACCACAAAAAAAATCCAAGACTTGGAAGAAAAATTCACTGAAGAAATTGAAATATTAAAGAAAAATCAAACCAATCTCCTGGAAATGAAGGGCTTATTTAGGGAACTACAAAACACAGTGGAAAGCCTCAAGAACAGGGTAGATCAAACAGAAGAAAGAATCTCAGAGATTGAAGACAACTCCTTCCAATTAAATAAGTCAGTCACAGAGATCGAGCAGAAAATTAAAAGAAAACAAATAAGCCTACAAGAAATGTAAGATTATGTGAAAAAAACCAAACCTGAGGGTGATGGGGGTTCTGAAAGGTGAAGAAGAAAACACTCAAGGGCTGGATAAGCTATTTGAAGAATTAATAGAGGAGAATTTCCCAGGCCTTACTAAAAATCTAGATATACAGGTACAAGAAGCTCAACGGACCCCAGGGAGATTCAATGCAAATAGGAAGACACCATGTCATGCAGTCATCAGATTGACCAAAATATCCAGTAAAGTGGCCCTTCTAAGAGCTGTAAGGCAAAAGAAACAAGTAACATACAAAGGAAAGCCCATCAGAATAACGCCAGACTTCTCAACTGAAACCCTACAAGCAAGAAGAGACTGGGGCCCCATTCTCACTCTTCTGAAACAGAATAATGCCCAGCCTAGAATCTTGTACCCTGCAAAACTAAGTTTCCTATATGAAGGAGAAATAAAGACATTCTCAGATAAGCAAAGACTGAGGGAATTCACCAAGACAAGACCAGTTCTCCAAGAAGTACTCAAAACAGAATTATACAAGGAT
>RJWJ010007503.1:0-57287 GCA_004363605.1 Indri indri | reverse complement strand
CACCTGCCCTACAACTTGATTGGAGAATAAGGAGGATCCCATAGAATAATAGATATAATAACCATTTATAAAAACACAAAATTTTATATACTTTAGTGAAGTAGATCGTGTACTTATATGCTATTAAATAAACATGTATTAAGCTCCTACCTCTACTATACACTGGGCAATGTACTATAAATGGAATGTTTTCTTCCCTACAAGTGCTGAGAGAGAGTTATGACCAATGATTTAGCCTCAATAAAAGCAAAATGATGTTACCTACTCACATGAAGATAAAAGAGTGATAATCTTGGACATGGCTTACCTCTCCAAATAGCTTGATATATAATTTTGGCAAAGTCCTTGCAGCAACTCAATCCTTAGATTTCCTAGATTGTTCACAGTTCTTTCACAGATTATTACACCCCATTCTGTGTCTCCGTTTGAGACTTTTATCACCACCATGGAACTCCGTTTCTAAGACGGACATCCTCCCTTGAAAACTGACTGCGCCCATTACTTCCTGCCTTTCCCTTCCCTGAGCTCTGCGGGCTTGCACGCATCTTTTTTTGTTGTTGTTAACTCTGAATGTTTTAATAAACTCAGAGGTCAAATCAATAAAGTCGAGATCTCGATCAACTGTGGTCATCGCCAAGTACCAAAGCAATTTTTACAGAAGGGTCATCATTGAAGTTCTTGTGATTCAGGCAAATTCCCCTCTGGGCTAATTTCGTGCTTCATTTCTGAATTCCCTTTGCAGTTTCTACTGAATGCCATCATGATTATGGAGTTTTTTCCCCCTTGCTTCATCCTAAGAGTTGGTGACAGGCAACAAGCCTAAAACAGCCATTCTGTTTCACGAGGGAGAGAGGCTGCATGTGTATACCCGGATTGAAACCATCTGCTAGAATCTTCCAGCAGTGTGCTCAGGAATCAAATGGTGGAGAATTTTTCAAGCAACTCACTCTGTGAAAGTTAAGTGAGTATCTATGGGATGAACCGAAACGATTCAAATAAGAAGGCAAGCTCTTATTAACATTCCACTGCCATGTCACACTGGTGACGTAGCACTGGCATGTTCCAGTATACAATATGCCCAGTGATTTGCTTGTAGAAAATCAACCATTTCATTGGTGATTGGCACAGAGACTTTGGAGGAGGCCAGAACCCATTTTTCAGGTCCATCCTTCAACCCCAACATGCCCGCTCCCATAGAATCATTTATGGACAACAGATCCTTGTTCCTTTAATGGCATGCTTCGCAATTACTTTTAACGAGTATGCTTGCTACTCCAGAGACCAAAGATGGCCTGGAAGGAAAATAAACAGAATTGTCTTAATTTCAACTATCAATTAGTTGAAAAAGCACCTGAAAAAAATTCAAGATTTACCTTGAATTGGTGTAGGCATACACATTGGTATATGCAGCACTAGTTTGTTCTTTTTTTTTTTTTATTTTCTACTTTTTATTTTTTATTTATTTATTTATTTTTATTTCAGCATGTCATGGGGGTACAGATGTTTAGGTTATATATGTTGCCCTTACCCCTCCCCGCTCCCCCGCCCCCGAGTTTGTTCTTTTTTTATCGTGTAGTATTTCACAGCACAATTTATTTACCTGTTCAACAGGTGATGGGCATTTGTGTTTCCTGTTATGGGGCTATTACAAGGAAAGCAGGTATGAACATTCTTACAAAAACCCTTGGGTAGACATAAGCCCTTTTTAAAGAAATCAAAATGTCTGATTTAATGAATTAGAGCATATTTTCTAGCTTGGAAGAACAACACAATGTGATCTATTGAAATGAGAGTCTGAGGATACTGGACTCTGATGAGATGAATCCAGAGGTAAATTATGCAAAATTGTGTCATTTCCATCTTTGGTATTCTCAGGACTGCCTCTTTCTCCTCTTCTGCCTGCACTCAAATAACTAACACTTAGGTCTAAATAACAGTGACACTACTTTCTTGATGTTATATGCATATTTATAGGAAATAAAGGGATCTATTTTTGATAGAGAAATTTTAGAAATCAGTGAGGTTCAGGAGATAGTGTCTGAGTGGAAAAGAGAGCTTTTCAGTACCAGAAAATCACAAAATAAACATCTTTCTTGTGAATTCAGCTCTTAATAGAACTCTCCCTTTTTATAGTATATCTAGTTTTTTAAAATGCTGATAAAGACCTTGTGTTCCGTCTGTAATTCTCAGGTTTTTGCTATTGTCTAACTGCAAGTTTTCAGCATTAATTGCAGCCATACCCTTCTTGTCACTTTCAATCTAAGGCATAGGTAATAAAAGATTATAGTTGCTTTAATAGGACAACATCCTAGGGTGAAGTTTTTTAGTAGAGTTTCAGAAAGTTGTTCAGCTGCTCTGAAAGAGCAAAAACTGATAAATATTTGCTTTCTCCTATAATATCCATGGCAGACAAGAAAGGGAGCAGGTAAAAGTGTTTTTTCAGTGACATTATGGGGCCAGTCTCTTTTAAGCAAGGTTGAGAAGGAGGCAACACTTCTATTTGGCAGCCTTTTGTCTTTTCTTTCCCAAACTATTCTCCATACTTCCTGCCTCGCTGAGCTTCCTTTTTACAAGGAAGTGAATTAATGAAGACCCCACTTGGAAGAAAACCTGCGGCTGAAAGGGATCTTCACTCCCCTTGCATCCATCCATCCAACCAACCATCCACCAGATGCGGGGCTTGGATCGCAGGCCAGTCTCTTACACTGTGGACATTGACTGCATGTTTTATTCTTTTCAGTGATTTGGGATTCATACAAGCCAGGCAGCCGCCTCATTTTGAAAAAGTAACAAAGTTACCTTATTGGGAAGTAACCAACAAGCAGTTTTAATAAGTTGACATTCTTTTGTTATTCCCATTATTTGATTCCCCATTGCTATAACATTTTTTCCCAACCATTGGAAAAATAGGATATTAAAAACGAAAGGCAATTTCATCTCTAAAGGTCTTTTAAGACTAGACTCAAAAACTTGGACAACATGAAGGATGATGGTGACAGTTGACATTTTTCTATCTGACTTGGAACAGGAGGAAGATTTCTCTGCAAGTGACGTGGTCCTGAAAAACCAACCTAGTCATCCTCAGATTAGGTGAAGCTTTGCGACTTGGGGCCCACAGGTGTGTTTTGTTTGGCCGGCACGATATTTTTAAAATAATGCATTAGTTGCCAAATTTTAAAATTAGACTTTCACATAACATTTGAGTCTGGCTTATTTTAACAAAAAGAGGATACTTAATGATTTTCATAATCTTTTTGTTCATAGCTTTAAAAGAGTATCTTTAGTGATTACTAGTTCCTATGGTTAAAAAAAAAAAAAAAAAAAAAAAACTTCCTGGAGTTAAATGCTTCCTTCTACTTAGCCTTAATATTTTTTTCTTCTGTTAAATAATTTAAATTTAATAATACTTCTTTGAAATAAAATACATATCCTGAATCAAGGACCAGAGATGGTAAAAAACAAAAACGTATATAAAAATATATATGATCTGTTTCATAATTTTCTCTCCATCCATTCACTCATCCATCTATCCTTCCATCTAGAGAGATGTATAGATTTGTGTTGGCCAAATGATAATGGTGGGATTTTAGATAACCTTTAACTTTCTTCTTTGCATTTTTCCGAATTACTTGAATTTTTTGTATTCAACACATATCATTTCATGTATCAATAGTCCTCATTTTAAAAAGTCCTTTAAAATGAAAATATGTCTTTCTTCTTTCATCTCTTGAACTAAAATTTTAATGAATGTGATTAAGTTAAATCTAAATTAATGGTGCATTTCATTTTTCAGATAATAAGTTTTAAAATCTGAGCTTCCCAATTGTATAGCCTACCAGCCCTTATATATTTAGCTCTTTTTAATAATTTAGAAAAATACATGTTTTATTTATTTTATTGGTCAATATCATCTGGATATATGGGCCAAGATATAAAAAATTTCCACTAACAAATTCTCACCAAGATATACTGGATGAAGTTTTATGGTAAAATATAGTAAGATAACACTCTTAAATAAGCACTTAAAAATCACATGCAGATGTCCATTTCTGGAAATAGGACAATCTAGAATACTGGAAAATCTTTTGTAAGAGAACACCTAGACACACTGGAAAAATTTGATAAACTCCCTTTCACATGCATGGTTAAGCTTGCGAGATAGTAAAATAATTCTCCAACGCACAAAAACAAGAGGTAGCTGAAAACCAAACTATTAATGTAACACGGACTTCAAGCTGCCATATGGGTATTTGTTGATCTTCACAACCAAGAGATGTGGGTTTCAGGAATCACATCAAGACAGAAGATGAGGCCTTGGGCTTACGTAAGAGTGGGGGGGATATAAACTGGGATCCCTGCATGCAAGCTGGAACCCCCAAAGGGCTAGGCCTTCAATTAAAAAGTGGATCACTAGGAACCTGGCCAGTTTCAGCCTGGATACTGTTTGTGGGAGAGAAATGTCTCTGTTGAGAACTGAACAATAACAAAAATAAAGCACATCAAAACTTGTAGATTGCAGCCAAAGCAGTGCTTGGAAATTTGCAGCCTTAAATACCATTAGAAAAGAAGAAAGCCGCAGATTAATGAACAAAGGATTTGTCTCCCGTTCTCTAGAAAACAAAGATTAGGCAAGGATTAAGCGCTAATGCTTTCTTTGAGATGTCCCAGGGCAGAAGGAATGAGAGAAAAGGGCGATGAGACGGGGCCGGACGAGCAGCGGTGGGAAGGGACCTGCGCGTGTGCTGCCTTGCGACACGCCTTGATGAGACCCAGCTGGTTCTTGGCAGGTGTACCCACTTGGCCACTGCTTTATCGCTCCAGAAAAGCCATACAGAGAAACAGCGCCTCAAACAGAACCCTGAGGAAGCAACCCTCTTAGTGTAGGCCCGTGGGAAGAGAAGAACAGCCCAGCAGAACAGGCATAAAATCCCACCTCAATCTGTCTTCCCTGTATTTCCTACGGAACAAAAGGAATTAGAGAAAACTCACTGAGACTGGGGAAAGGAATGGGGAAAAACCCCTCGTCCGGGCCCAGTGCAGTGGTTCACACCTGTAATCCTAGCACTCTGGGAGGCTGAAGCAGGAGGATCGCTTGAGCTCAGGAGTTTGAGGCTGCAGAGAGTGCAATGACAGAGTGAGACTGTGTCTCCAAAAAGAACAAAACTCCTCTTCCCTAAGGGACAGGGCACACACCTAGCACACGGAGGCCTCACGTGAGGCAGCCTGCCTGGCACCCAGACCAGAGCAAAGTGTCCAGTCACATGAACATTCGAGTGCCACTGGCCCCACCCCATCCCCCCAGCAGCACTTTGACACCCATGGACTGCTTGGCTGCTTGTCCAGATGCCCTTCTTGTAGCATAAAGGGAAGACCTAAGGCTGAAGGTGGAGCTGACAGGGAGAAGCCCTTGGCATGACAGTCCCCATCCTGTAGGAGTGTGAAGCCTGCCTCTTACTCCTCACAAAAAACTAACTCAAATATATCATAGACCCAAATGTAAAACCCAAAACTATAACACAGCTAGCAGAAAACACAGTAGAAATTCTTTGTGCTCTGTAGTTAGTCAAAGACTCTGGAGTTAGTCAAAGATTCCTTAGATGTGATTCCAAAAGCATGATCCATAAAAGAAAAAATAATAAATTGGGCTTCATCAGAATGAAGGCCTACTATTCAAAGTCTCTGTGAAGAGAATGAAAGGCAAGCCACATCCTGCAAGAAAAATATTTACAAATCACATATTAGATAAATGACTTGTTCCGGAATATATAAAAACCCTCAAAATTCAATAATAAGAACACAGACAACTCGGTAAAAAGAGGGCAAAAGATTTGAGAGCTTGTTTGGAGGTTCTGGCAGGGGAGCACAGCTACTCCTATACTCTCGACCGGGGATCGGTCCTCCTCTACCAGGGAAGGCCGTCCTCTTCGACCGAGCGCGCAGCTTCGGAAGGGACACACGGAGTGGTGAGGGAAGAAGGGGACACCTGCCCAGCCAGCCAGATGTCACAGTGAGATCGCCCTCACATCCAGGGCAAAAGATTTGAACACACACTTCACCACAAAAGATATATACAAATGGCAAATAAGTAAACGAAAATATACTCAACATCATCCATCTTTAGGAAATGGCAGTTCAAAGCAACAATGAGATACCACCATACACGTTTAGAATGGCTGAAAACAGAAGAAAATAAAACAAAAACAAAATACCCTGACAATTCTGTGTACTAGATTGTTCACACATTGCTTATAAGAATGCAAGATGATACAGCCCCTCTGGAAGACAGTTTGGCAGTTTAACTTTCTTACAAAGTTAAATATACAGTTGTCATACAAACCACAAATTCACTTGTAGGTGTTTACCCAAATTAAATGAAAACTTTTGTTCATACAAAAATCTGTCTGTGAATGTCGATAGTGGCTTTAGCTGTAAAAGACAAAAACTGGGAACAACACAACGTCTCTCAGCCGGGGAATGACAAACTGTGATATATCCACACAACGGAGTGCTACTTGGGGCGTTCGCTCAACGTAGATGAATCTCAGATGCATTTTGCTCAGTAAAATAAGCTAAACTCAAAAGGCTGCAAACTGTATGATTCAATTTATATGACATTCTTACAAAGACAATACTACAGAAACAGAAAAATCAGTGGTTGCCAGGGGTGGGGGCTAGAGAGAGGGTTTGACTAAAGAGAGATGGGAAAATTTCTGTAGGGGATGGAACTTATCTATATCTTGTTTATGGTCATAGCATGTGACTGTATATGTTTGTTGTAACTCACAAAACTGTATGCTACCAAGGTAAATTTTACTCTATGTAAATTAAATCTTAATTAAAAAATAAAATAATATTAAGTAAAAAACATTCCCTGGTATCTCATGATCCAAAGACAACCTTATTAACCCTTCTTGTCTTTACTTTAAAATTTCCTGGAATTATTTTTAAAAATCTACACTGCTACTTCCCACACATGAACAACAGGCCCAGAAAACTTTACAGATAAGGTTCACTGAATAGTCAGAGAATTGATGATTTCAATGCCTTAAAACATAATGTATAGAAAAAGGATCAAAATTTCCCCAGCTCATTTTATATGACAGTATAACTTTGATAGGAAACCAGATTTCCTCCAATAGTAACGTCTTGCAAAACTATAGTACAGTATCACAACCAGGATATTGACATTGATACAGTCAAGATACAAAACATTTTTTTCCCTACCAAGAACTCTCACTTCCCTCTTGCTCCACCCTTTCCTTTACCCCTGGTAACCACTAATCTGTTCCCCATTTCTGTAAGTTTGTCATGTCAAGAATGTTACACAGTATGTATGTTATATGTATATACAGTATGTAACCATTTTGGGATTGGCTTCCACTTAACATGATTCTCTGAAGCTTCATCCAGAGTATGTTGCATGTAGCAGTAGCTCACTCCTTTCCATGGCTGAGTAGGGATGTACCACGGTTTGCTTCACCATTTACTCACTGAATAATATCTGGATTGTTTCCCAGTTTGGAGATATTACAAACAAAGCTTCTATAAATATTCCTGAACAGGTTTTTGTGTGAGCATAAATTTCCATTTCTGTGGGATATATGCCCAGCAGTGTAATTACTGGGTTGTATGGGAGTTGCATGTTTAGATTTTGAAGAAATTGCCCAAATTTTCCAAAAGAATGGTATCATGGTCTAGAGAGGAGATTCTGGAGCTAAACTAACCAATACCCACCATACTTCAGCTGTATGTGACCTTAGAAAGTAAACAAATCTCTCCAAGACAGTTTCTTCATTTGTAAAGCCGCACTTTCTTCATATGCTGTTTTGCTAAATCGTCTGGGGGCTAAAAGATATTACACACACACACACGTGCTTAGCATGTGGCTATGGAGAACTTGAAATATGGCCAGTATGATTGAGGAAGTGAAGCTTTTCATTTACTCAATTTAAAATCATTTAAATTTAAATAGCCACATGTGGCTACTCTATTGGACAGCACAGATTTACATTGTTATAAAATGAAGATTGCAACAATCCTCACAGGGTTGATGCACAGGAAAAACAAATGTGAAAAACTGCTTTGAAGACACCATAGTACACAACCTAAGGAGAAATTTGCAGTAAATGTACTAACTCAAGGATGTTTTTGATACAGGCCAAGAAAATTTTTCTCTCCCTTCCAACTGTGAACTGCAATTTTCCTTTCTGTTGTTATAGGCATGACTAGAAGAACAAACACCAACAAGAAAGGAACAAAATGGGGGAGTGTGGTGTCAGGAAGCAAAAAGTGCAGCTAGATTTTCTCTCCTGTGTGACACACGCTCATGCAGCCACTCAGTGCAGAGCTCTGTCACCTGCTAAGCTCTGCCCTACACAGTGGGTTGGCGCTGGGGGCCGTGCACCGGAAGTGGTTTCCATCCACTCCCTCTTGGAGCACAGCCTCACAGAACTTATTATTGAGACAGGTCACCAATGGGAATGCGTGGCAGCATGAAAAATTCATCCCTGGTGAACCCTGTCTCTGGTACCCTTCACAAAATTAGCCTGGGAAAGTGGAGGAGGTTCATTGACAGGTAGTTATTGCTCCCCCATGAAGGCTGTGAATTTCATGAAGAAAAAGAACCTTCCCTCCATCTTGGAAATAGGGTCAAATGCACTGCCTGGGTTCTCGACATGTTTGTATTCCCAGCTATCTATATGACACCAGGAAACCCACCTCCCTTCCTCCTATACAACAGAAGATCATGACTGGATGGCCTAAGACCCCCACCAGGACCATAATTCATTAGTTATCCCTGACATTTGTATGTTTGCAACTTCAAGGGAACAACAACTCCCTGATGTGTATTATAATTACAGTCGTAGAGGTAGAACACAGAGATGCAATATGACTATGGCTTGGTCAAAACCCCACAATAAAATAAGATGGTGGCAGAACTGGAAATGAAATCTTCAGACACCAAGCCCTTGGGTCTCTGCCCCACACTACGTTACTCTGAACTCACTTAGAAAAAAGCTTTGCCCGGGGCTGGAAAGCGAAGTGCTCCGAGAATAGAACCGTGGATCTCTCCTGCCCCTGCCCTTTCCTGCTCAGCCCCCGCACCTGTTAAACCCTAGCCTTGGTTTGCACGTAGTAGGAGCGAGAAAGAAAGCAGAACGAGAGGTAGGATGCTTCAAAGTTTCCATCCGTTCAGAAAAAAGGCACTTAGAGTTTCAGAAGAGCCAGTGTCCTTACAGAATCACAAACAGTTAAAGAAAGCAAAGACGGAGAGATGAAGTGACTCATCCCAGGGGACAGGGGTATAGCTAGCAAGCGTTAATAAAAACTAACAACAGAAATCACAGCCTAGGAATTAAGGCCAACCAGAGCTCCGGTCCCAGCTCTGCTGCTTACTGACAGGGAAACCACGGTCAAGGCAGCCTCTCTAGACTATCTTCCTCATCTCTGAAGGTCATGATAAAATATTGTGGGGTTATGGTGGGGAATCAACTAGACGATGTCCGCAACACTGCTGTCCAAAATAAGAGCTTAGTAGAAGAGAAAATATGTGTTTGGGCTAGAACCCAGATCGTGCATTTCAATCCAGGGCTCTTCCCGGCACCACATGCCGATCCTCCCTCCTACCCCAATGCCAGCCCGCTCCCTTAAGCCCTCTAATTAGCTAAATAAAGAGTGCAGACAGGGCCTATGTACAAAAATGCTTTCTGAGCCAAATGAAATCCCCAGGGAAGTGAAGAAAACCACATGGCCAATTACCATAGCATCATTTCATTTCCTCAGAGTGACTAATACCCAGAGACAGTCACTTAAACACTAATTGCAGGAGAACAGGTAGAAATCATGTTCAATGAGCCCATCTTTATTCCTGGAAGAAAAGACAGCAAGGCTCTCTGATCCATGAGTGTGCTTGCCTCTTAGTCATCTACGGAAAGAGAGGGTGGCTTCCGTTTCCTATGGAACATTGGACTTTGATGGTATCAAGAGTTGTTGCCAGCAGATCCGCAGCATGGGGCTGAATCGCCAGTGTAACAACGTGCCAGTTCCCTTCTGACGGCTTTTGATTTTTCTGAATTCATGCATCGTATAAAACACTGATGCCTGCGTGCTGCAGAGAGACCACCGGCTCCCACAGGTCCCAACCACACCTCCCAGGCCTGTGCTGCGGGGAGGGGAGAGCTCCTTCTTTAGAGGGGCTCACGGAGCCTTCTACACTGAGGGTTGCTGTGGACCATCACTGCCATCCCCTAGCGTGTTTTCTTCTTTCCTGTAGCTCATTTTCCTTTCTTCCCTCTTTTCCTTCTTGCCTCCCACCATTCTTCCATGGAACACCAAAGCAAGGAAGTTTGGTTGTTTTACGACAGCTGGGGAGGACAGGTAGGGAGGAAAATGGATTTCTGTCATTTTCTAATTCTCCCCCCTTCATTTCCTATAACGTGACTGTGAGCATTTTCCACTGGTCATCCTAGGCTCTCTTACCCCCTGCAAAGCCACGTTCACCCCCACCTGCAAGGTGTCAGCTCTTCCTATCAGCCTTTCCTAATCCCTACTGCTTACATTCTACTTCTTCTCTAAGTCCCAGGTCAACTGGCACCTCCTAAGGAAGCTAGGAGTCTTCTGTAACTACTTCAGCCCTCGCGGAGCAACTGTCACTTCTTTAGGAAAAATCAAAGTTTAGCTCATCGTTATATACAAAGTGTATTGTGCATGTTAATTTAGACTCACCATCTTGATTTAACAATTCTTAAGGAAATGGACCCAAACTTCTGTCTCTCTCATATCCTGCCCGGGTGTTCTGGTATGATGCTAGGCGCAGAGTTATTTGCCTATTTGATACCTGCTTAAAACAGAAAATCCACTTCTGAGTCTTACACACTAGTGTTTGCATGAGGGCATGAGCATCATGTCTGGAATTCCTCCAGTGTTTGATTTGACAAATAACAGTTCCTACGTTGTAGGAGTGTGTCCTTGAGGTAGTGCGTGTCAAGTGTACAGTGTCCGGCATGTGATAATTTTGCAAAGGCATCACATCTCAGTATAGCAAAGCCACACTAGCTACATAGTTGCTGGAAGCTGGGAAACACACTAGGAACAGTGGTGCCTTCCAGCTGTCACGTGAGCAGGGATGGAACCCTTCCCCACAATGACTGGTGCAGCCGGGGGAAGCCCACCTGCCTCACCTGCTGGCAAAGCCAGAGTCCACATAAGTCCTGTGTGATACAAGAACAAATGAAGAGAGGGAGAAACGTAGGGATGGCAAAAAATGACCACAAAACAAGACAAATTCAAGTGGCTACTATTAGTATCTATAAGATATGGCTACCCTTGGAAAGCAGCAACCAAAACAAGACAGTTGCTGAGGAACTTTCCAAAAAGTGAGAAAACAAAGAGATATGTGTGTCCCTTAAAGCAAAGAATATTGCAAAGATTCCAGCTCATCTTGTATTTTTAATTAATATGACATTCTACTGGAATTTTCTTTGGCACTTAAAAATTATGTTATAAATCCACCTAGAAGAAAAAAAACGGTTAGGAAAAAGATGAATGATTGAATAAATGGAAAAAGGAAAAATAACAACAAATAAACAATAAGCAATATGATAAAATGCTTCATCATATATCAAAGAAATACAGCCAGAAGTTACATAGCCCTCGATTCCACATTTGAAAACATGGAGCACTCCCTGTGTTTGGAGTTTATTACAAAGATGGGTAAAGAGGCAGGGATAGAATTCAGAACAGCCTGCTAGAAAATTAAAACCCAAAGATTAGCAATTCCGTAACATGTCAATTATAGACAGCCCCACAAACCCTTGTAAGTTTCTGCAGAGGAATCACCCAGAATCCTGGGCTAAGGTGCTCCTGCCTTTGAACTTTGAAGGCAGCTCTGTACACCCTTATTTCAAAGAAAGGGGAGGAACTTGGCTGTGATATTATTAATTTGACGCTCCTTAAGATCTTGCTCTCTAAAAACACATGTCTGGATCTCGGCGAAATAACCATGAAGAGATGACACCGTGGAGTCAGACTCTATTCTTCTAACATAGAAAGGGGAAGAGTTAACAGAAGGAAAACCAAAGACGGTTTGGCTGGAGAGACAGCACAGTTGAACCTTCTCATCAATTGTGGCTACAACAAGCGTTTGCAGCGATGATGGTTTATTTAAGGAATTAACTAAGGAATAAGCTGTTCTGCCCACAGTCATCTCAGCTGCCAAAACCCGACTTATTTTCTTACTCTAAGATGATCCTTGGAAAAGAATGATCCAACTTCTACCACAATGTCAACTACTCCTTCTGGGCTTTTCATTAATTCCTTCAGAATATTAAAATTGTTTCTGCAGTTTTTCAGAACAGACCTGAGTAATTGCAGTAGCCTCCCAGATGAGGTTAGGGTTAGTGTGTGTGTGTGTGTGTGTGGGGGGGGGGGGTCCTCTCTCTCTCTCTCTCTCTCTCACTGTTTTCTCTTTATCTACTAATTTACACAAGGTTGAACGATTTGATGAAAGCCAAAATGGTCTGTATAAGCCCGTGTAAGTGTCTTTCTTCTCACTGACGCACTGCTACTTCCCGGACTTCAGGAGACCGAGGTCTTTGACAGTTAAAGAAATATGCTCCGGAGATGAGTCTGGAGGGAGCTCTGAAGCGCGAGTCTCTGGAGCTGTAACCCAATCATGCAGCCTTGGCAGCGAAGGCAAGATCCCCTGCTGACTTGTCAAACTCTCACATGGACGTTAAGAAGATTAAGATAATAGCATGCCTAACACAGCTAATGAGAAAGATTTAAAACAATTGGCAGAAATAGATTGAGTTATGAAATGCTTATTATGGATAATGATTCTGTGTCACGAAAGCGACCTACGGGGTCAGCTTAATTTCACACACCAAGGGGAGAGAAGGTGCCATGATGACAAGGCAGAGAGGGAGACCGAGCTGCCAACGCTGTGCCCAGTGCCCAAGCCTGCAGGATGACAACGAGCCCTTCTGGGCCTGCCCAGGTGCCAGCCCCCTGAGCACACCCCTGTACTGATCATGGCCAGTTTGGAAAGGGTGTAGAGGTCACGGAAGTGCCAGGTCACACCCTATGTCTTGGACATTGGAGGAGGTGCACCTGTGCCCACATACCCTAAATGAATTTTTCTAATTTAAGAATAGTCACCACAATCCTCCTTCTTTCCAGCCCAGGGAGATCAGCAACATGCTAGTTGTCTTTCTGTTTATTTTTCCAGGGTAAGAAGAGCATAGTTTCACTCACAGGGAACTAAGGTCCCTTTTGGGCCCAGGGCGGGGGGAGCACGCTGCACGCAGCTCCCGTCCCACCCTGCTCCCCCTTTGCCCTCCCGCGCTCCTCTTCGTAGTTGTCTGGGGTTGTCGGCAGCAGCCGCCCCTGCACTGTGGCCCCTGCCCTGTGTGGCCATGTGCTCCAGTCTGACTCCCGCTCCCTGAGAACGCCTGGGCCTGGGCATGTGGTTTGTAGGCTGGAGCAGGGGAAGAGCCTTGCTGGTCTCCACCCAACATTTGTCATCCATGTAGAGGATGGAGCCACCAGACAGTCCAGGGGCTTTCCCCTCCCACCAAACCCCCTTTCCCTTCGAGAGGGAAGAGACAGGATTGGGTTGGCAGTGGGAAATGATGAAGTTGTGAACAAAGTCTTTGGCATGGATTGGCCCTTTGATCTTCAGGTGGGATGCTCAGGTGGAATCTCAGGTGGGAACCTCAGGTGGGATCTCAGGTGGGATTTTCAGGTGGCATGCTTGGATGGGATTCTCAGGTGGGATGCTGAGGTGGGATTCTCAGGTGGGATGTTCGGGTGGGATTCTCAGGTGGGATGTTCGGGTGGGATTCTCAGGTGGGATGCTCACATGAAATGCTCAAGTGGGATGATTAAGGTGAACAAAAGCAGCAGGCTGCTATCCTGCATTTTGCTCATGAAATAGTGTAACAGACCCCTGAGAAAGTTATCTGATAACATCTTTAAAACTGAAAGCATACCTGCCCTTTTAACCAGCAATCCCCCTCTTAGGAGTCTACCCCATGGAAGTAAAAGCATCAATGCACATAAGGACCTCTGTAAACAATGTGTGCCATGTGCAGGCAGAAGCCTGGAAACAAGTAAGCGCCCACTGACAGAGGAAGGGATGAACACAATAGACCACAGACGGCTGGCAGAGAAAACTAAATGGAGATCCAGGCAAACACGAATCAGCTCGTGAACATGTGCTTTCTTAGGAGAAATTGGTGAGGCTAAAATTGGTGTATAGGACAAGAGATAAGTTGGCCAAAAAACAAAATAAAAAAATTAAAAGGATGACATTTAAAAACTTCAAGCAGATTGTAGAGGTGGGGGAAGCCGACTGAGCTACAGCCCCTGGGAAGCAGACTCGGAGACAGAGGTTTGCCTGCAGGAGGTTTGAGGGGACCGCCCTCAGTGCCACACCTGCGGGGGAGGGAGGAAGCTGATGGGGCAGGGGGAGGAGCTGGGCTGCCGTGCCGTCAGGACGAAAGCCTCGGCCAGTCCCAGGGGAGCTGGCATCGCCCTGGACAGCTGTCCTGAATTAGCACGTCGACCAGTTGTTGGATGTGGGCTGCCCCCAGGCAGAGGGCAGCCACCAGGAGTGAGACTCGGCTGTGAGCTGCCAGCCACCAGCTCGCCCAGCACTGGGGCAAGGGACCCAGATGGCGCATCGCAGCATCCACTGCATGGGTGTGTGATCACACGTATGCATATCTGTAAAGTTATAAATACACGCGCGCGTGTGTGTAAATATACAAAGGAAAAGAGTGAGCAGAAGAAAAGTGGGACCTCTTTGATCCTCAGAGTGTCAAATTTATTTCAACACTGGCAGTTCCAATGGGAACCAGACGAGACCCCAGCCCGGGCGGTGTTGGTGATAACACTGGCCTGGATGGTCTCCCCTGACCCTGTCCCAGTGGAAAGCAGACACCCAGCCCCCCATCCTGTTGGCTCCTGAGAACACCGACTGCCTTCTATTTTTGAATAGAGTTAGAAATAGAACCAAGGGATAAATTTTGTCTCCTTTTTGTTTGTCAGGGGTGGGTGCCTTGAATATGGGTTCAAATTGGAACCAGGAATAAAATACCAAGTAAACACCTCATAAGGATGCTTGCCTGTCTCCGTAGGAGGCAGAGCTATGCACAGAATGCCAGAAAATTAAGGCAATTGCCCTGATACAGCCCTAACTAAGAAGCTTGCCAATGACTGAGGCATCCCTCTCGAGACCAATTAAGATGCTATAAAAAATGTAGGAACCTCGTCAGTAGACATATAATCAGTCCCTAAATCCCACTCTCTCCCTGCACCATAGTGTTAAGGCAGAGCAGAGATAGTTCAGTCAACTAGCATATTTCTCCCAAGATTGCCTTTCATAGTCTTTGGAATGAGATTTTATTTCTATCAGCAACTGTTTAAGGAACTGTGGAGAAGAGGAGGTGACATGTGGCTTCAAAGTAACATGTTTCTGCTGATATGAAAAGAAAGGTCCAGAAGCCTGTCACTTCCAATAGGGTATCTTCATTTAGTAAGCACTGTTCTAGAAATAATAGCCAACCCAACGATCCAAGAAGAAGTAGTTGTATGCATTGGACAGGAGGGGCAGAGTTAGTAAATGTGGATGATTTCTGGACACGTGGATGATTTCCTGGATAACCCAAAGGTATTAGCTAGAAAACAATGATATCTAAAAGTTAGCATAATAAGAAAGAAGGAAGGTAGCTGAGTAAACATTAAATATATTAAAATCTATAGCTTTCTTATATATCAGCATTAATTGGAATTAGAATGTAGTGTAGGACAAGATTCCATCCACAGTAGCCATCAAAATATAAAATACCTAGAGATTCATTTAACAGGAAATGTATACAATAAACAACAGAGAAAGCTACAAAAATGAACTGACTTGAATGAAGTGATCCATTCTTGGATGGGAAGTCTTTATATTGTGACGATATCAACTTTATCCATTTTAATATATAAATTAACAGAATTCCAACCAAGAGTTTATTTAGAACTAGACAAAAAAAATTCTAAGTTTCAGCTAGAGGAATAAATACAGAAGAAAAGTCAAAATGAAATGGATAGGTTGATTGGGGGGGGGCTTTCCCTATTTGATATTAAAATGCATTTTAAAATTGCATTGATTTTTAGATACTGATACCAAAATATAAATCAGGCTTTCTGCTGATTGTTCAGCCATTTCTGGTGGTTCCAGATATGGAAATTAGCATTCCCTCTTTCCCCAGTTGACCGTGGACTCTCATGAACGTCATTGAGTCCTGAGGAGTGTAGCAATTACTGCCCAAGTCCCACTAGCCCAGAAAAGCCACCAACCCCTATGATTCTAGAGCACCATCTTAGGAAAAACAATGCAGCCCTGCACTTTGCACCTGTATCCCATACTGAGCGAGTCTCCAAGATCGGGACATCAAAGCATGACCTCTGGCTGGGCCTGCAGGACAGCAAACATCTGGCAGAGAAGCAGCCCATCCCGTTGGAACTCTGGACGTGTTCCACTTCCTGCCAGCCTTTTGCTGGGGAGATGCAACACGCAGACTCGTATTTCAATTTTGCATTTGTCTCCTGGACTTTTTTTGCCTCACACAGCACAGCTTCTCAAATCACCTGTGTGAAGGGCCGGTGTTTTTCAAATTCGTTGTGCACCAGTCCTTTTTAAAAATGTATGAAAAATAAATTATAAAAGACAAAATTTGAAACAGCAATGTCAAGCACATACAAGCCCCCTTTTTCATTATATTCAATAGACATAAATTTAGTCTGTCATATTGCCATAAATGTCTCTGAACCCTTTCTTTGGTGGCTTGGCACTTGCTGACTGAGTATACCATTATATACTTCATCATGGATGATCTGGTTACTACTTTAGCTAATAATTCTTCATGCCTGTGGTCTATGTAACAAGACAATCTTACATCTATATAACACTTGACTTTTAATAGTACTCAAATCTTTTCTCCCATGTGACTCTCCAGCAATACTATCCAGAGGTAACCAGGGCAGCTTTTTTTTTTTTTTTTGAGACAGAGTCTCGCTGGGCTAAAGTGCCATGGCATCATCCTAGCTCACAGCAACCTCAAACTCCTGGGCTCAAGCGATCCTCCTGTCTCAGCCTCCCGAGTAGCTGGGACTACAGGCATGCACCACCATGCCCGGCTAATTTTTTCTATATATTTTTAGTTGTCCAATTAATTTCTTTCTATTTTTTTAGTAGAGACGGGGTCTCGCTCTTGCTCAGGCTGGTTTCGAACTCCTGAGCTCAAACAATCCACCTGCCTCGGCCTCCCAGAGAGCTAGGATTACAGGCGTGAGCCACCGCGCCCAGCCCAGGCCAGCTTTTTACAAGCCCCATGTCTCAGGTAAGAAAGGTAGGTACTTGTAGACACATTCAGCGACATGCCCAAAGTGGTTAGTGACAAAGCTGGAATGCACCCCGTAACATCCTGATTTGCTATCCTGGGTTCTTCCCACTCTTTAACGGGGCTATGTACATGGCACCGATGAGCCATTGATTGATGACTTAATGACTAATCCCATGGCCCCAGCAGACAAAGATTTGTAAGTACGAATACTGCAAAAGTCCTTCCCGCCTTTCTTTAACCTGTATCTTTTAAGAGAAAACCCATCAAACCGTCCAGATCCTTGGGCTAATTGTGTGTTCTTACACTGCATCACTGTGTTAGAGGAAAATTTCAAATGGTCCATCACTTAGAAAGCACCAATATTTCTCTACAATAGTAGCAAACATCGCTAACAACTCTCATAACACTCTCTAAGAAGGGAAATGCAGTGAGTTATTTAGGCTACACAGCCATGACCAAAGTGATATTGATGGGGTAGCTGTTTTCCTAAACTGCAGGTAACATCTGTAAGAGCAAATAAGTAGCCTCTCATATGCCAAGTTCGCAAATATAAACTACAAAGAGACTTTAAACAAAATCTCTACTCCTCGTTCAGAAGGGGATGCTCCCCTCTCTGCTCTGCAGAAGGGCTAGCAGCAGTGTTTAGGGTGGGTGGTAATTAAAGGTGAGTGCTCAGGTCACATCAGGCTGTGTGCAGTTAAATGCAGTTCCAAACAGCTGAGAGGAGGGCAAACCACAAGCCCAGAAAGGCCACAAGGTGCAGAGGAAACGCCTCGGTTCCATAATCCAAGGGTCCTGGTTTGAATACCAGCCCTGTTCGTTACTTCCTAATTGGGTCAGGGGCCTTTACCTTGCCATGCCTAACAGAGCTGTGATTATTAAACAAAGGTAGTTATAAAATGGTTAGCACACAAGTGCCAAGAAATATTTGTTCTTGTGAATTCATAAAAAAAGAGAACATATAGAGTTCATCTTCCTCTACCAGGCATCTGCTTGTACCCTCCACAGTATTTTCTAAAAGGATTTTTTATTTCTTTTGGCCTGACATTGATTATATGGAATAAAAAAAGCTTCAGATGGGGTGCAAGAATCTCATGAGAAAACACAGATGAAAGAAGAGAAAGTCACATTAAGAGTCATATTGAAGTCTACAATAGCCACCGGATTAGATAGTCTGGGGTCTGACCAGCATCCACAATTGGGTGTATTATACTTACAGAAAAAAAGTTTTGCATTATGAGACAGTTTTGCAATGGCTATTCCAACACCCACCCCAGTGAGCTAGCAGGTAAGGAGAAGGTTCATTGAGTAGTAGATCAGTAGCTCTGATGTAGAGCTCAGAATGTCCCCACCCTGACTAGCTCTGATTTCTATATCTCAACATATTACTCTAGTCTCTACCAAAGCAACACCGAAGACAGAAATGTAGAATTGTCTTCAAGTTACCGTAAGCAGTGTGACATACAATTAGGACAATTCAGATTTTTTTTCCTGGCTTGAGTTATTCCAGTTGGCTGTCTATACTGATCACAAGACTCCTGTTTCTCGGGACTGTGTAAAGTTAAGCCAAGTAATTGAGTACAAAACAGGACAGGCGTTTAACAACACAGATGCTCCATAGTTTTTTTTTCAGGCACCAAAAAGCTGCTTGGATACTTTCTTTCGTTTATAAGACAGCATTTAAGTACTTTGGATAATTGATTTTTTTTCCCCTTTTATATTCAGACACTTAACAACAGAAGGCACAGGTCCAGGCTTTGTACGAGTCTGTATTTGAACAAGCCACACTGGACCAGCTTAAAGATCCAAGTCACTGACGCCACCTTCCGAGTCATGGTGAGAGGTAGAAAACCCAAACCCTTGGCTCTGCTGCTTATATACAGCAGAGCACAGTGGCCGGGCTCTCCCACTCTCCCGTAATGTAGTACTGGACTTTGATTCTCTTTAATTTAATTTGACAAATATTTATTCAGGACTTACCACTGTGCTTGGGCTCTGAGGATTCAAAGCTGATTAAGACTGAGTCAGGTTAGGCACACAGAATACAACTGAGAGTTTAGGAGATGATCACCTAAGCCAAGGCCATCGTTAGGAAGCTTCCCAAAGGCACGTACTAAGGGAGAACGAGGGTCATTCAAAAGTTAGAAATCATGGTTAAAATGTAGATGCCATGACTATCAAAGAAACAGTAGGAGATAAAATTACCATGTGCAAGTCCCCTATTCTGTAGCTTTTAGGCTTAGCTGTCAATCCATTCCTCACCTGGGTGGACACAAGAAGAAAGCCTCTTCCCTCCACACTGTCTGCCACCTCCTGACATAAGCTACCTGTGTGTCCTCTAAATTGTCCTCTCAGTTCCGGAGGCAGAGTCAAGGCCAACGTGACCTCACTGTGTTGCCAGCTGTATTCTGTGCAAGTCGGATGTTGCACCCAGTACAGTAAAGACCAGGTTTCTACACTCAAGATTCTTGTTATCTAAGAAGGTCCCAAGAAGACTCAGTTGCAAATGTGTTTATTTAAAGCAGATGATGTAACGATGAACTGTGCATGCTAATTTTTCTACATGAAGAGACAAGATAAAAGGAACAGTAGTCACATTAAAGTCACATTAAGAGTCACATTAAACTCTACAATAGCCATTGGACTAGAAAGCCCGAGGTCTGACTGGCATCCACAATGGGGATGTGTCATAGCACAGGAAAAACAGCTTTGCTTTATGAAACAATTTTGCAATGGTTAAGTCACTTTTCTATAAAGACTTTCTTTGACACCCTGACCTTCAAACTGGAAAACCAACCTCCTCTGACAATAGCTGGGCAATGATTGCCACCCTTCATTGGGCCTGATAACATGTTGGTCTCCACCTTGAAGTCAGGGACTGTTTGTATTTGGCACCCAGTAGGCTCTCAATGTTTCTTGAATAAAGTAAATAAAAGATATTTTGAGATCTTAGTCCACTCTAGGGTGGCTTCCCAGAAGAGAAAAGCTGGGATTTATTTTAAGAAATGGAAATGATTTGGTGGAAGGAGGTATATTTCTTCTGTAGTGCCCTCACCAAGCCCAGAAAACAGGAGCAGGTCTTGGGGTGTGTAGTGTGAAGGGTGAGGGGGTGAGAGGGGAGGAAAGGCACAAACTGTTCCTGTGATTCCCCCATGACTGAAGAGAAGCTCTCGGAGGGAGGCTAATTCTGCCGAGGTCAAGCAAGAGAACAGGAAAGGGAGCCCTGACCCTCGGCACAACCTCATGCCACATGTTCTCTGTTGGAGACATCTTTGTATGGAGCTTTGCACTGAGCTTGGGAAATCACTTCCATCTGGGAGCCTGGGTGAATTGTAGCAAAGCAATCTGCAATTTCTCAAGTTTGCATTTGGCTCAGACTGTCAAATCTACTTTCTGACCCTTATGAAACACTATTGCCCAAGAATACTTGGATGAATGCAACATTTGTAAATTAAAAGCCTGTGGTTCTAATTCCCTTCCAGTGGACACAGTTAGACATATAGAGAAGTCACAGTTGGATGCAGCTGGTGGTTTGGCTTTGAGAGAACGGCAGACTCTGGGAAGCTTTGGGCGTTTTGGTCTGCACAGTAGCAAAGTTCTAGGGTTTAGTAAGGTAGTGTTTGGGTGGGAGAGGGTGTTGCATGCAGTATTTTTCTTTCTGGTATTTGTCCCAGGAGATCCATTTGGTATTGACACCTGAACTTTGTGATACAGCCGGGCCCCGCTCCACTGGCTTCTATACAAAACAACATGATGCAAACCAGCTGGGGTCAAAGCAGTTACCATGGAAACCCCAGACTTTGGTTTGGAAAGTAAAAGCGGTATTTAGGATGACCACAGCGATGGTTTGTACCAATGCACTTCTTGGGAAGTTTCTCTTTCACCCTGAACTTTAGCATTCCTTTTTTTTTTTTCTCTTGCCCTGCAGAATTTGGCAAAAGAAAAATTTAAAATCAGATTGGAAATATTACCTTCCCAGTCAAATAGCTAAAACAGGAGGTCTTGATTTATTCAAACCATATTTGCTGAAGATAAATTTAACTCTAAATGGAGAAACTGCTTAAAGGTCAGGTTTTGTCTTGGATACTTTGAAGGAGTTGCTAAGCATTTTGTCCCCCTATGCAGGCTGGGTTGACACCATGAGGTGTTATTTGTGTTATTTCCCCACAACCATTTTTCCACCTCTCACGAACGAGAGGGGAATTATGGCCATAGAGAGCAAACACATCCTTATGTGGGCATGATCAGAGCTGCGGCCAAGCCGGTCACGACAGCAGGAATAGACTGGTCGCTTTAGCGCACTGGACGGAGAACGCAGAGGACATTAAGGGCACGAGCTTTGGCGCACGAGAGATCCAGGTTCCAATTCCTACTCTGGCTCTTACTTGCTGCATAACCCCGGGCGAGTTCCTTAACACTCTCTGCCAGTTTTCTTGGAAATGAGAATCGAACTACCAATTGCTCCAAATCCTCACTTGGATTAAATGAACTAAAGCACATGAGGCATTTAGTATCAGCTCCTAATAAACTAAAATCTCAAAGTAAATCCATCCAGAGGAAAAGTCCCGGGGAAGGGAAGTGGGAGTAACAGTCGGCAAAGCAAGCAGATCAGACCTGAGTGACTGTCCCCATCTCAAAGGACAACAGCCTCAAGTCCACCTACAGCTCCCCTCATTCTCTGCCACCAGAGTTCCCCAAATCCTACCCCTCTCCTGTGCCCATTCTCATTCTCTCCCAACCAGGAAGGTGTCTGGTTTTCACAGACACCCTCTTCATTCTAATACCCTCAACCGCCGCCTGAAGATTTATTTCCCCGTCTTCTGTGCCCGTCTCCTTCTCTTGGAAGAAGCCAAAATTTGACTATGAAGCCTGTGGTGCTGATAGCACCACCTCTTTCATCCCTTTCCCTTCTCCTCTCGGCAGCTGGCTCTGTTCCCCTCATCCTCTCGCATCCCCGCGTCCTCCATAACAAGCCTCCTGTCCCTAACATTCTACTGAAACTGTTCCTACATCCTGAACTCCTGGCCCCAGCCAGAGAGAAAGCTGGTAACATGAACGACCTCTCCCCTCCATTCTGCATCAGACTTGGTAGGTCACAAATGATCTCATATTACTAAACGAATTTTTTCCCCTGGTTTTCTTTCCCTTTGAATTCTCTGCTGCATTTGACGTTGGCACCACTCCCTCCTCGCTGAGATTTTCTCCTCTTTCTGTTGCCAGAATTTGATGCTATGCTGAGTCTCCCATTTCTCCAAAGACTCAAGCAATTTTTGCTCATTCTTCTTCTGCCTAGTCATCCCAACTTTGTACACATCCTAAACCCCAGACCCAGTCCCTCCTCCTTAAGAGATGACCCATTGATGTAGATTCCGTATTCTCTACTCCCAAGACCCCCATCTCAAGGGCTCTCCCCACCAAAAGGCTGATATTGTCCACTGATCTCTGGATCAGTCCTGTCCAACGGAACATTCCAGAGGATGGAAATGCTCTATTCCTGTGCTGTCCAATAGGGCAGCCATTAACCACGTGTAGCTCCAGAGCATTTGAAATGAGGTTCGCCTGACCGAGGAACTGAATTTTTAATTTTATTTAATTCCAACCGCCATTTAATTTACCACATGTGGTGAGAGGGTACCATATTGGACAGCACAGTTCTAGATAGTTTCTCTTAAACACCATGATTTTAAGCTGAATATGGTCAAAACTAAAGGCCTTCTGGAACCTACTTCTCACCCAGCCTCTCTGTCTACTCTACACCACACTCAAAGCTCAATGCTCTCTTTTATTAATTTCACTCTGATTCCTCAAACGCAGGCTTGGATTCCCATTGACTGGCCTTGAGATGTCCCCACTGTCAACCTGACCCTCTGCATCTTATGGCCACAACCCCGGGCAGGTCCTCATTCAAACCTAAGCGATCACCTTGGATCTCTCACTTCAGTGCACCTTGCCATCACTGCCCACCTGATCTTATTGCAACACTGCTCCACTGTGTCACCTGCTCCAAACCCCCAGTGGCTCCACACCTCCTTTTCCTTCAGGGACAAAATCTTTGTTCTTCAAAAGACACCCAGGATAATGTTGTCGCACCAAATCTGGTCAACATTGTCTTCCATGACTCTGTCACATAGACACACGACACATACACACCCCCTGCACACACACACACACACACACACAAGGATTATCTCACTGGCCCAAGAACATGCTAGGCTCACTCCAGTCTTGGAGCTTCATTGGCTTTTTGAATCCTACCTTTCAAGACCCAGGTGAAGACTCACTCCATCCGTGACTATCTAAGGCCTCCCTGACATATCTTACCTTGAATACCTAGAGCATTTATAAGAAGTGTTGTCGTGTCCTGATGACTATTTCATGCATGTTATCCTTTTTTCCTAAATTAGACTCAAAGGCAGTGGGTCTTATTCTTCTGTATCCTCGATGGGACTTAGCTCAGAACTGAGCACGTAGTAGATGCTCAATGCTCCACGAGCACATCTTGATTAATCAGCAAGTTCAGGACAAGAACTGGGCATGAAAACATCTGAGAACTAAGTGAACATTAGACTCACATTGTTAATAATTTATTCCTTTTTCCCCCCAGCTCCCTGCTTGCCCCTGTATTTGTCCTGGCTTTGCCCAGCTTCAGTTCCTCTCCTCTACTTGTCTTTTTGTCCAGGAAACAATATGAGCTAATCACAATAGGGTCGGGTAGAGAGTATAGGATTTTCTCTTTTCTCCTGGAGATGGTGGCTGTGTAATTCCTTGTTTACCATATGATCAACTTAGTGCTATTGAGAGAGTTAACATGATATTGAGGAAAAATCATGACAGACCTTCTGCACTTACTGGTTTGGTGGCATTGGGTAAACTAACCTCTATGAGCTTAATTTTTGGGGCAGACAAAATGAGAATAAAAATACCTCCTCACAATCTTATAGGGGAACAATAAGATTACATATAGAGTTAAATAAAATAACACTTAAATAAGAGCTAAGGATCTAGGATTGTACAAAGTGCAAAATTCCAGACCGTAAACTAATCTGAAAGAAGAGTGTTATCTGGAAATCACACACAGACTGTAATGGCGGCAGAGACAGAGTACATAAAGTGCCTGATACTTGGCTAACACAAGTCAGTTGGGCCGAAAATGTTAGTTGCATAAAACAAATTGTGATTATTTGTTTCTCTTTATGTTTTTCTAATTAAAGATAAAAAATTATGAGAACTTTGTGCATCATGAGATAACCAGTGTTGCTCTAATAGAATGATATTGGTCCACCAGTCCTTTTCCAAAACCTTTGGCAGTGGGTGTGCTTTGGAATTCAGGACTTTCCAGATTTTATAAAGGTAATATGGACCATTTATTGTATATTGTATAACACCACTGGTGGAGTATGGGCCAGCACCTCACAATGAAACACGCAAATATTTCTGCAACTTGATGTGAGAACATAAAATCTATTGATGTACTCATTTGAGTTCAGACTGGGTTCATTGCCAAATAAGCTCTGATCAGGTCAGTCTTGGGCCCCAAATTGTTAACGCAGGACTTTCTATCTTCAGAACTTTTGAACTTAGGAATCAAAAGGAATCGTGTGCCTGTATTATTCTACACCATTTTCTTAAAAAAGAGGCAGTGTTTTTGAAAGCTTCTCTTAAGCCATGGAAATTTAAAAAATAGTGGGTAGCAATTCCAAAACTTACTAAAAAGGTATATTAATCAAAACAGTGTGGTACTGGCATACGGATAATAGACATGTAGGATATGGAATATAATTCCATTCAATGGAATAGTATTGAGAGTCCAGAAATGAACTCATATATTTATGGTCAACTGAATTTTGTCAAGGGTACCACGACCACTCAGTAGGTAAAAGAATAATAATCTCTTTAACAAATGATGCTTGAACAATTGGATTTTCACATGCTAAAGAATGAAGTTGGAAGCTTACCTCACATCATATATAAAAATTAACTCAAAATGGATCAAAGATCTAACGGTAAAACTATAAACTCTTATAAAGCTAAAACTATAAACTCTTAGAAGAAAACATAGAGATAAATCTTTGTAACCTTGGATTAGGCAATTAGCTCTTAGGACATCGAAAGCAAAGTCAACAAAAGAAAAATAGATAAATTGGACTTCATAAAAATTAAAGACAGTTGTGTATCAAAGGATACTATCAACAAAGTAGAAGGACAACCCACGGAACAAAACTGTTTTCAAATCACATATCTGATAAGGGTCTAGCATCCTGAATATATAAATAACTCCTACAACTCAATAACAAAAAGACAAACAATCCAGTTTAAAAATGGGCAAAGGACTTGAATAGACTTCATCCCAAAGAAGATGTACAAATGGCCAATAAGCACATGAAAAGATGCTCAACATTATTTGTCATTAGGGAAATGCAAAGAAACACCACTAGAGGTACTATTTTATACCCACTAGGATGGATATAGTTTTTTTTTTTTTTAAAGAAAATAACAAGTAATGGTGAGGATATAGAGAAATTTGAACCCTGATACATTGCTTGTGGTTATGTAAACTGGGGCAGTTGCTATGGAAAACAGTTTGGCAGTTTCATGCTAAACATAGAAGTTCCATATGAACCAGCAATTCGACTCTTAGGTATATACCTAAAAGAATTAAAAATAGGTATTCGAACAAAAACTTGTGCATTAATATGCATAGCATCGCTATTCACCATAGCCAAAAATGTAGAAACAACTCAAATGTCCAACAACTGATGAATGGATAAATAAAATATGGTATTCCCATACAAATAAGCTATTATTCAGTCATAAAAAAAGAATAAAGTACTGACACACGCTACAACATGGATGATGCTTGAAAACATCATGCTAAGTGAAAGAAGCACATACCAAAGGCCATACACTGCATGAATCCATTTACATGCAGTATCAAGACTTACAAATCCACACAGACTGATGGTCGCCAGGGACTTGGGAGGGAGGATAGGAAATAACTCCTAATGGGACCCAGGTTTCATTTTGGGGTCATGAAAGTGTCTTGGAACTGGAAAGTGATGATAGCTGCATAACATTGTCAATGTGCTAAATGCTACTGGAATTATATAATTTTAGATGGTTAAAATGGTGAATTTTATGTCACGTGAATTTTGTCACAATAAAAAAAAATAGTAAGGAGATAGCTATTGCCTCTTTAGGGACCTCAAGGACTCTGGAGACCTCAGAGTTTTTGTTTGTTTTTGTTTGAATCACTGGCCAAGAAGTTGGCAACACAGTAAATAAAAATCTGAATAATAATAAAAATTGGTGTTCTGCTTTCAAGGTGGTATTTCTAAAGTATTTTGATAAATTTCAGAAATTCTATAGCAGAAACTTGAGTTTATTGATCTTGGCACCAATGCCATTTTGGGCTGGTTAATTCTCTGTTGTAGGGGGCACCCTGGGCATTGTGGGATGTTTAGCAGCATCCCTGGCATAACCCACCAGGTGCCAGTAGTGTCTCCCACCATAATTGTGACATTGTGACAGTAAAAACATCTCCAGGCATTGCCAAGTGTCACTTGGAATTCAAAATTGTCCCTGGTCGAGAGCTACTGTTGTGACCTCTTTTATGGTTTGTTATTCTGGAATTTTCTTCCTAGAGTGTTTCTATTAAAGAAAAAAAAAATCCGTTTCTGAGATTTTCCTTTAGTAATTTCCAAACGACAGCAAAATTATGAAAAAACAACACCATTGCAGATTGCAGGTAAACTTCAAAAACATTTTTTATTATGGAGGAACTAAATTCATGATCAACTTGTAAACAGCAGGTTTCTAACTGGCAATGGGTGCCCTGGCAATAAGCTAAATGTGGACAGCGCATTAAAAAAAGTGAGCGTACAACGTTCCCTTTTCAAACCCTTTTTGGGCAAAGGCTACTGCTCTGCCAGCATTCCAGAATAATGACAGCCCATGTACCCTTTGTCAACTTGGCCTCTTTCTCCTTTGAAAATGCAAACCATACTCCTTCCAGAACTTCTTCAGACACCATTTAATGGGTCTGGAATCAGAAACCGTTAGCACAGAGAGCAACCTGTGCTCGGATCCCCTTTGGTGGCCCCTGCCAGCAGGAAGGGGAGGGCGGAGCGTCCAGGACGCAGGGTTCTCTGGCTGCCTCGCCCACGCGGTGCTGCTTTTATGCGTTTTATATCCTGGGTTTCTGAGTGGGATTGCTTTTGCACAAAGCGTGCCGAAGCTGAGAACTTTGAAAGCCACTGGCCCAACGCACGCCCCTCTCCTACAGAGGAGGAGATGGAAGTGCAGAGGGAGGGGCAGAGCCAGGTGAGATCCCAGGGCTTTTCCCTGTGGCCAGACCCCTTTCCTCCGCCCCAGGTAAGGCAGCCAGGCAGCTCTGCAAGATGTTGCTTGATCTCTGGTGCTTCCGTTTCCTCATCTCTTCATGAGCATACCAATCTCTATCTTATCAGTCTGTTCTGGGAATGAAATTAGATGCAGTAAGTGCCATACATGCACCACTGACACGGGTGAAATGTTGGTGTCCCCCAAATCCATATGTTGAAGCCCTAACATCCAGTGTGCTGGTATTAGGAGGTGGGGCTTTGGGAAGTAATTGGGGTTGGATGAGGTCATTGGAGGAGCCCCCAGGATGGGATTATATCCTTATAAGGAGAGGAAGGGACCAGAGCTCGCTCTCTTTCTCTGCCATGTGAGGACACAGCGAGAAGGTGGCCATCTGTGAACCAAGAATCCAACCGTGCTGGCACCCTGGTCTCAGACTTCTGGCCTCCAGAGCTGGGAGAAATCAGTGTTGGCTGCTTAAGCTGCCCAGTCTTTGGCGTTCTGTTATGGCAGCCTGAGCTGACAAGATCGCCATCTATCACATCACACACATCCCCAGATATGGGAACTAGTTCCTTTCTTTTTCCTAGGAAGAGATTTGTTAAACTCTTCCCATGGTCTCACACAATCCTCTTGTGATCAGGGCCACAAGAGAAAGCTCAGCCTAGTGAACTTTACAGGGACTCTCTCTGACCCCAAAGGTGTCTTCCCCCAGCTGTGTTGAGAGGCAAAGGCCGCAGGACGACAGGTATGCTTTGTCTTGAACCAGGAACTTCTGAAGGACCAAAGGAAACGATCACACTCCAGGTGACACTCATTTCTGCGTCTCTCTTTGATGTCACCGTGAAAAGGAGCCTGCATGGAAATGGTCACTTCTAGATCACCCTGAACTTCCCGATCCCCTTTCTAAATTCTCAATGCATCTAAAGGAATACACAAATAGGTGAGATTTTACGTCTCTGCTAAAACCCTAGGGAAAGCCAGTATTCATAAGCCAGGATCTCTGAGAAGTTTCTGGAAACTACAGTTTGGTTAGGACCAGCTTGAATGAAGGACTAATGAGTCCTCAGTGCATCTCAGGTGAGGGGAGTAAAGGTGAGACAGGTTCCACTTGTTTCTCAGTAGCAACCCCCCACCCCGACCCCAGGGCTTGGAATGACAGAAGCTGGGAGACACAGGCAGGCTCAGGGCAGCTTTTCAAAGACACAGCTCAGTGGTACTCGAGTGTCCTAGTGTCAATGCTGAGGTCCACATAGGGTGGGAAGGCTCCTCCGCTTTCCCAGGCAAGGCCAGCAGACAAGGTGGGCTCTCTGGGGCGTGGCTCCCAGGTGGTCAGTCACACCACCTGGAGGAGAGGACACTACACCTGACGTGCCAAGCAAACAGGACAAAGAGACTGCCTTGCAAAGGAGAAAACTTTTACTTATATCTCCCTATGAAACCGCCCTTTATAAAATTAATAAAGGGCCGCAAGGTGGGAACTATGGTATGGGAAATATATATATAAACAGCAGCCACTGTCTCCTAGCTTGCTCTCCTATAATCCCTCACTACTCAGGAGTCACATAGCTGAGTGTCATAAAGATTCTCAGCTTTCTCCATTGCTCCCATAGATAACATCACCCTCATGAAACCTAAGGCTAGTTTTTGAGATATCTTCCAGCCCCTGCGTTCCAGTGGACCAGCTCACCCACCCAGACCGCCGGCCCACACCGAGGAACTGACTTGACTGGTCTTGTGACCCCCCACCCAAGAACTGACTCAGCAGAAGGCAATTTCTACACCCCTATCATTCCATCCTA
Source organism: Indri indri (assembly GCA_004363605.1). Classification (NCBI taxonomy): domain Eukaryota; kingdom Metazoa; phylum Chordata; class Mammalia; order Primates; family Indriidae; genus Indri; species Indri indri. The sequence continues at coordinate 27,754 of RJWJ010007503.1, read as the reverse complement.
ACCCAGCCAATTGGCGGACCCAATTCCCTAGCCCTTTGCCTGTCAACCTATCTTTAAAAACTCTTTCTGCCAAATTCTCAGGGAGACAGATTTGAGAACTTCCTCTGGTCTCCTCGAAGGCGCCTGCGATATTGACCCGGCTGTCTCAGTGTATTGGCTTCCTCCCGAGCAGTGGGCCATGACCCTGGGAAGGCTGCAACACCTGTGGATACACAGGTCTGCAGTCTGGCTAATTGAAACTACAATAAAGACAATTTTTTCCTTGTCCCCTTAATCCGGGTCTAAAAGATTTGCACAGGGACCCACGCAGTTTCCGACAAAGCCGGTTTCAAATTTTCATACTAGGTCACTCTCCATGAGGTCGAACAAAAGGAGAAAAATTACTGTTCCTGTGAATAGCTTCAGCTATTCAGGAGAGGAGATTGATCTGAGGAATCAGAGCAGTATCCACCTGTATAACTGTGGCACGGAGGGAGATCTCTCTCCAAGGTGTACCGAAACGAGACTTAAGGAGCCATTGAGTTTATAAAACGTGTGTAGCTGGGAACAAAGATGAACAACGTTCCAAAAAAGTGGACCAGAGTGGAGGGAACATGAGGAGACCGTGTATCGCTAGTATAAAAATAAACGAGTGAAGCAGAGAATGAACTTGAGAAATTCAAATGGGAATCAAAACAAAATAGTACAAATGTGACGAATAGGAGAGAAACGCAAGAGCAAAAGGGAGCAGATATAGGAATAGGAATTCCGACAGGAAGAGATCATTCGAGGATGCTGTCTTTGGCTGCAGAGCAAACAGGTGCGCTGGGTCTCAGGCAATAGCAATGAAAAGTTGCCCCCAAACCAGAAGTCCCCAGGAGATTTTTTTCTTAATCTGATAGAGAAAAAGGTTCTATAAGCACCTTTATTGAAAAATAAATACATAAGCAAATAGATTACCTGATAAAAAACAATAATCAAGTTGGCCTCAAGTCATTTATAAAGCACTAAATGCCAAGGGACAAAGGAGCAACTATGACAGTATTTTGAAATGCAAAAAATATCTAACCTGAATTTTACACCAGATCGGTTGTCTTTCATGTGTTAAGGCTCAGGTCCATAAAGCTTGGCTTATATCTTTATTGGTAAAATTTTGTTTGGTGCTATCCTCTTCTTTAATATAATATTAATATTTTAAACCTTGTAGACCATTCGGTCCCTGAAGCAACTACTCAAGTCTGCCACCGTAGCAGGCAAGCAGCCACAGACGAGGCGTTCAATGGATGGGCAGGGTTAACACAGCCAATAAAACTTTATTCACAAAACCAGGTCACAGTTTGCTGACTTCTGCTCCATGCAGTAGATAAAGCAAAGTCCAGAGCACAAGAGTGAGTAAATCACAGTATATAACAAGGCAGCAATTAGTATTACTAAACTAAATGATAGAAGGACACCAAAGACAGAAGAAGCAATAAAAAAATTTAATAAAAGTAATCTAGATTTAAAATGCAAAATTTTGTTAACTGAAAGATAAGGGTTTTGGAGAGAAGAGAAAATAAAAAGTGTGTTCAACTTCTTACCTTACGTGGGGGAAAGCAAGTGGAAGGGTGAGAGTGAGAGAGAACTGCAAGTTGAAAAATGCTTTTGAAAAACTCAAAAACGGCTAGTGAAATTACAAACAGGAGACAACCTTTCCAAACCACTGCAGGATTAAAAAGCAAAGAAAAGCTGACCTGTTTTACAAAAGACAGAAAACAAAGAGAAGGAGGGAAGCATGAAGCCAGAAAGCATATCATAAGAAGATAAAAATTAAACTAAATAATCTGTTACAACAAACGGAAATTAGTTAAATCCTTATTCAGAGAGAAATATCCAGATTAGAGACACAGATTATGAAAAATCCAGGATACCATAATTACCCGAATTGGATTAATTCACATTGTATGCCTGTATTAAAACATCGCATGTGCCCTGTTAGATACTAATAATTAAAAATTAAAAATAAGAAAAATCCGTTTGATGTAAGATACATGAACTGATACATAAAACGATGAGCAAATGTGAATAAAATATTTTAGAGATTGTACATTTAAAAATGTACATATCAAGGGAAAGTAATTAAATAGAACAAAAAGTCTATCTTTAAACGAAGATATTATTGACTCAATCTTTTATGTACCACCATCTACATATGTAAAACAAAACCTGTAAAAACATAAGAAATAATTGGCAGAAACTCAGTCGCAGAGGGAAATTTTATTATATCTCTCTTGATATTTGATGAATAAAGTAGATGCTGGATAAAGGTAAAGATAAGAAAGAATAGACAAAGAGAATCTGGAAAACACCACTATTAAGTTTAGTTTATATATATTAAACATTAAATCTATGAAACAGGTAAATTATTGATTACATAGTAAGTCATAAAGAAAACCTCAATACATTCCACAAGCTAAAAATTATTTAGCTCATGCTGACCTCAATGCAGTAAACTAGAAATTAATTTTTAGAAATTGGGGAAAAATTAATAATAATATTCCAATTAAAGAAAAACAACAATAATATAACAAATCCTTTCCTGATATACAGGATGAAAGAAATATTTAAAGTAGAAATACAGGCAGATTGGATGAGAACTTTGCCTAGCAAAAACATACGGGAAGTAACTAAAGTTTGCTTGGAAGAAAATGTACAACTTGGATTATTTTAAATCTTAGACAAGAAAGAATTAAAATAGATGAAGCAAACATTCTGCTCAAGCTAATACTGAGAAGGAAAATATATAAGCAGAAAATAAAAGAGAGAGCTCTCTAGAGATTAAACTAAGACACTGGAGAGGAGATTAAAATGATAAATAAATTCAGAACCTGGATTCTTTGAAAAAATTAATAAAATATACAGTCTTCCAGCAAGTCTGAGTGAGGATAAAAAGAAAGAAAATACAAGTACACAAGGTGGGGAATGAGAAAGATAGCAAGGAAATGAAAAGTTACAGAATTTCATGTAGGAATCTATGCCAGAAAGTTGAACCTCAATGAGAAGTCAAATGGAAAGTAAGAAAATAAAGATTATCAAATCTGACAATCAAAACAGACCATGATGCATGGAAGAAATAGAAACCAGTCTCCAAGAATTGCACCCGTAAAAGGAGTTGTGCCCAGATGTTTTATGGGCAAGTTGTTCAAACCTTCAAAAAACACATAATTCTTAGGCTATTTAAACTCTTACAGATCATAGACAAAAAATGATGAGTGTCACAGCTGGCTTTATGAAATTAACATAAACCTGAGACCAAAATGCAACAAAGACAGCACAGTAAAATAAAACAATGGACTCATTTCACATAGAAATAAAATATTTAGTATAATATGGTACTGTGAAAAAGGATAATGTCACCTATCAAGTAGAATTTAATCCAAGAATACATGGATAGGTTAATAGAATGAAATAAAATGTATGAAATTATTGTCAATGAAAAAAGATGATGTTAATGGATATTCCAAATTTTTAATTTAGTGAAATTAAAAATTCATTTTTGATAAAAAGTGCATTTCAAAATGCAAATATATTAAAATCATTTTAAATCTAGGTTTGCATAGTTCTGCAAACTATAGAAAGATACTTCCTTGACACGATGACGTGTATTAACCTAAAACCAATAGACAGTGCAATATTTAATGTCAAAATACTGAAGTAGCATTTCTCAACTTCGTTGTTACAATCGGTTTTCCGGGAGATGTTAGTGAGTGTGATTAAAAGTAGAGCATAAACAACAGTTCAAAAGTAGTTAGGGAAATAAACGGAGAGACAAAGTGAGTTCAGAGTTTTCGGGAAGAATAAATGTGCAAGACTAGAAAAGATAATTTTGAAAAAGAATGTTCGTCCAAGGCCTTGAACCCAGAATATATTAAAATGTATTATGAAACCACAGTCATTAAAATAATGTGGCACCAATTAGAGAGACAGATAAATGGATCAGAATTGGGAGTCTTAAAATAGATCCAAAATTCATTTTTTTTTTTTTTTTTTTGGAGACAGGGTCTTGCTCTGTCACCCAGGCAGGAGTGCAGTGGTGTCATAGCTCACTGCAGCCTCAAACTCCTGGGTTCAAGTGATCCTCCTACCTCAACCTCCCAATAATTTTTAATTTTTTGTAGAGACAGGGTCTCGCTATGTTGCCCAGTCTCCAAAATTCTTTTTAATATAACAAATGAGATTTTCCAAATGAGACAGGAAATGATGGATCATTTGATAAATCTTTTGAAGCTATTTGCCTAACCATTTTAAAATAAATATAGTCAGACACATCTACCAAAATATAAATTTTAGATAGATTACAAATGATGTTCTAAAACAATGAGGAAATAGAGGTTATCTGACCTCCCTTGAGGAAGGTCTCTTTGAGCATCCTGAGAAGGTACGTTCCATGAGGAAACATTAAAATATTCAATTACATGAAAATTCTAAATGTTCATATATTAGTAAAAACTATAAAACAACAAAATATAGGTAACTCAATGGGAAAAAACAGTTGCTAAACATGCATATGGACTATAATATTTTAACATATTCCTCATCTTTATTCCCTTTCTAGTAAACCTCTCTCTCTCCCCTGCAGTTCACTTGCCTCTGCGATTCCATAGAAGATGGACGCCATGCTGGGACAGAGAAAGAGTGTCCCATTTGGCCAGAAAAAGGAAGAGGAAAGATGTCCTTGTCTACTTGGGGGACTGTGGGAAAACAAGAGGGAGGAAGGAATGGGAAGAGGTGGTCAGCATTTGTTTTGAGCTCACGCTCAACAAGGACTGTAGAGGCATTTAAGAATGTCTAAAGATAAAGGTGGGAACAGAGGTGCTTTCTCCCACTCTCCATTGTGGGTTCCAAGGGAAGAGAGTGCCCCAAGAGGCCACCACACCTGTTAGAGTAGCAGCCAGCCCAGCAGGGCAGGGAGCCTGGTGTACAAAGACCCCCTGAGACTGGGATGGAAATGTTGCTGAGAATTTGGCTCAGGAGGTCGCCAGAGGTGTTCATGGGGAATTTGGAGACAAAAATGACTCCCTGATCAATAGCAACAGAGCAAGTATCACCCATACTAGGAACCGAAAGAGTCACAGTTGAGCCCTCCCGACTACTATGAGGTATGTAAGCCCCTAAGCCTGGTTAACGCCTTCGAGGGCAGATCTGAAAGCCCTGTGCTATGATCTGAATGTTTGTGTCTCCCCCAAACTTCATATCGTGAAATCCTGACCCCCACTGTGATGGTATTAGGAGGTGGGGCCTTCGGGAGGTGATTACAGAGCTGCCTGGCCCCTTCCACCATGCGAGGACACAGCTAGAAGGCACCATCTATGAACCAGAAAGCAGGCCTCATCACATGCTAAATCTGCCAGTGCCTGGATCTCAGACCTGCAGCCTCCAGAACAGTGGGAAATAAATTTCTATTGTTTGTCAGCTACCCAGTTTGTGGTATTTTGTTATAACAGCAAGCGTGGACTAAGACATTGAGTTATCCGAGAGACTCAGTATGTAGATGATGCATAAATTATTGGATCTGACTGAGCTTATTGGATTTAACTAAAGGTGTGTGTGTGCATGTCTGTGCATGCATGAGTGTACGTATTTCTGTGGAATTTTGTAAAAAAAAAGATCACATAAGTTTTTGGAAGATCGCATTTTCTGAGCACACCTGGATATAGTGTAAGAAGGCTGTTAACCCAGTATTATGATACACAAGTGGCTAATACCTTCAGTGTATAAAACGAACTCACGGATAAAAAAGAAATAGAAAAAGTGCTGTATAAAAAGTGGCCAGGCAATTTCGCGAAAGGAGAAATGTAAATGACTGATAAAAATATGGAAAGAGATGTTCAAATAGTAAAGCAATACAGAGTTTAAAAATGAAAAGCTGCAATGCAAGCTTCAAACTGGCAAACCACATAGCAGGGCTAAAATACAGTAAACTCCTTCAACAAAGAAAAATTCTTAGAGAAGTGTCCTCACATCCACCATAAAACCATAAGGTAGGAGAACACAGCAATGACTTTGGTACTAAGTGTCTAAGGAGTTATTACTCCTTCCAAGCAACAATGCACCTGTCTATAGCCTGATTTGAAAGAGTCAGCCACTGTTCAAAGCATTATTAGAACTCATTGTTGATGTCTTTTGAGCCCGCAGCACATTCTTTTGAATACAAAGATAAATCTTCATTGACAGATTTGTCTTGTGGAAAGAGCCAACATTAATTTTGAGCCAAGTCTGGTTATACTATTTGTGATCCCGAGAAAGGCTTTCTCATGAATCTAAGCTCTGAAGGCAACGACAAAAGAGGCATTCCAGAACTCCGTGGCAGCTCACGGAAATAAGTATTTTAAATGGCGTGTTAGAAGGATCGTACTTGGCAGGGTATGTCTTCCCCCTGTCCTATGTAAAGGTCTCCCAACTGGTCTAGCCACAATCTTCTTTTCACTAAGCCTTTGATATTTTGAAATACTGCGTAAACTCAATCATGTCATCCCTGGTCAGCTTCAGATAAAAACAAAAACTCGTAAAATGACTATAAAGTCTTGTTTAGTCTGTTCCTTCTCTTTCCAGCTTCACTGGACACCAGTTATCTCTTGGCCTCTTGCCTCTGGCCACAGTGGGCTTCTAGAAAATCCTCAGAGTCTTTGCACATTCTGTTCCCTCCATCCCCCTTTTGACCTGCAAAACACCTCCTCATTCTACGGATCTGGGCTCCATGGCCAAGCCTTCCTTCCCGGCAAAAAGGACCACCCTGAACCACAGCCACCCTATATCCCCTTCATTGCACTGCACACAGTTTTGGATAGTTTTATGTGGTTATCTGGTTGATGTTTGTCTCCTCCTGGCGATTAGAAGCCTCCAGGGGACAAGGAACCCAACTATTTTGACTCTGTGCATTGCGTGAAGCCCAGCACATGGAAAGTTCTCAATGTAACACATGGGTGAAAGAGAAATGCTATTTGGCATGTTCATGAGGTTGGTATTCTGCAAGAGGACCTCAACAATCTCCCCATTTCTGTATGTGCCTGCTGCTCCCTATCAAGAGATGAATGTTTCCCTTCCCCTTGAGTCTAGGCTGGTCTCCTGACTTGCTCTGACCACAGGATGATGTGGCAGTGATGTGGGAACAGAGGTAGGCACAGCTCTTCAAAGGTCTGGTCACTTCCATCGTGGCTGTCTTGGAGAGAACTGCCATGCCACAAGAGAGCTGGTTTAGACCATGGGAGGAAGAGAGGCCACCAAGACTGATGGCCAGCCCCAGCTGCCAGACGAACTGAGTGCCGACTTATTCCTGGTCCATAGAATCGTGAGCCATGAGACTCTTGGTGCTTTAAGCCACTGCCTTTTGGGATGGTTTGTGGTGCAGTAAGAATGACTGAAAGGCTGGTCTGTTAAAATAAAACCCAATGGCTAGTACATTCTCTCTGCAGCACTATCTCTAAGAGAGCAACCTTTTCTGTAAGAATCAGGGTCTCGATCTCTTTGTACCTGCAGCAAAGCAGCACTTAACCCCTGGTTATCTTGGGCACCCACAGGAGTTGGGGCCATTATATGTCATTATAGGTACTTGTCCTTTTTTTCTTTCTGCGTTTCACATATCAGCATCTGAAACTTTCCTAGGTATTTAATTGTTCAGATTAATTCGGCTCCGTTAGAGCAGGGATCTATTTGTTTTTATCTCCATGGAATCGCTAGCTGACTGGCATATAGTAGATGCTCAATGAAAATTTCGCTGAATGAATGAATGAATGAGTCATTCTCTGCCTCGCTGCCTCTACCTGACAAATCCCCCGCCAGCTATGCCTTCCCGAAACATCCAACCTTCAAACACATTCTCCCTCCTCACCAACATGCTGTCCTTTTTTAAACATAATTTGCAAATGTTCTAAGTCCATACAGGCCACATCTCAGCCCAGTGCTGCCTCCTTTGAGTCAAGGATAACAGCAATGGCTTAGGTCCAACGATAATGCTGGGTTTTATATTTAAATTGGATAACGTGTCCAGAATACAGACACATGCCCCTCTCATCCCTTTCTTTCCGATGCTCTCTCTTTCTCAGACCTCCGAGGACATCCACCCCTCATGGCAACATCACTATGTCAGGGGTGGTCTGGAGTCATGTGAATTCTGGTAAGATTAACATTTATTGCCATTTACTCTGTGTTCGGCACTATGCCAGGCGGCTGAACTGCATACCCACCTCTGTTTTATGAAAAAGAAGGCCCAGGTTGAAATCTCAGGCCAACGCTTTTTCCGTTTACTCAGCACACAGCCTCTGGAACTAGTGGGCTCCAGGCAACGGGATGAAATAGGCAAAGACCAGGCACAGCCTCTGGCGCTGGAGCTTTCCTGGGAGGCAGAGTTTTCATCCTTCCGTCTCTGCCATACGTTGAAGGCTAGCCCTTCACAGTCTCTATTCATCTCCATGACCAACACTTGGGTTTTTGAGTTTGTTTTTTTTTTAACACATTCACTCCAAGGTACGAATGACTGATAACAACCTCATATGAGAACTCCCTCCCCGCAAGGGGTTCTGAATTTCAACCAAACATTTAGGATGCAGAAAGGAAGCAAGACTCACAAGATTTAGAGATGTGGGAGCAGGCAAGTTGGATTCCTACCTGCAATCACACTAGTCAATCCAGCAAGCAACCCAGCCTTGGTGGGGAAGAACTAGGAAATAAGCCAAGTGTGAATCTTCTCACAGCACAGAGGAAGGACCTTCGACGATGAAACAGTCTCCTCACCTGATTTTCCTGGGTCACTTCCTGTTGGATATAGGTGTTCCACCTCTTGGCTGTGTGTAGCACACTCATCGCTGCCCTGATTTTAATTTCTAATCTCTTTGCTCTCTGGCAGACTGGGATAACCTCTTCTTTCCAAGAGAGCACTTGTCATCCGTAAGAGCTTATGTCCCTTGTGTACGATAATAGGATGGTATATTTATTCTTCTGTTCACATTTTACATGAAAAATGTGCTTAAGAGAATTAATAAAAACAAATAACACTTCGCCAATGACCCAGCAGTCGTCGTGCCGTCGGCTTTAAGCCCCTGCTCAGCTAATGGTTGTATTTCTGGAAGCTTCTGCGGTGACCTCCGGACAGAGTGTACGGCTCTATTCCTTAGCACTTCATAATAATACCATTTCGAGCACCAGTCTCACAGACTTGTATTAATTATTTGCAATTTGTCTCCTTAACTAGACTGTGGGGCCCTGGAGAGCAGGAAACACACTTTATCCATCTTTTACTCTGTTGAACTCAGGCCGGATGCAATAAGCACAGGCTATACATCCTGGGAGAAGTTGTCTCTTTGCTCAGCTGGTGTCAAGAGGAAATTGGGGACCGCAGATTGGCGGGTTTAGGGATCCTTTGTCCTACTGAGCAGCCCACTCAGACACTGTGAGCGCTAAGGTTTCCGTCCCCTCCCGTCACAGCGCTCGATCGGGATTTAAAGGAATCCCAATAATTCCGAGGGCTCCTGTCTACCACACTTCCCTCCACCCTAACGTCTTCTCCTCAATTTTACTAACTGCCAGAGACCAGAGCACCCACCTTCCCCTGGAGGACACCAGGACCCGAGCCATCGTGCCCCAACCCCTGTATGGCTGTCACCACCACAAGTCCCAACTCCCAGGCCATCGATCATCACCTGGGCTCTTTCCCCCACCTGGCTCTGTGTGCTGCCTAATCTGATCCAGTCTGTGTCCCTTCACAAACAACTCTCTTCCCCACGCCATCTGGGACTCAGCCCGTCATCACCAACGCCCCCGTATCCCGCAGCTGTTGGAGAGCAGCACACAACCTTCTTGACTGCTCTAAGTTCTGCCTGTAAATCTCAAACAGGCCCTCAGGACTAGTGACTCTACTACATTTCCATAACACATCTACTCTCCCACTCTCAGTGACAAGTAGCTCGCATCTTTTCTTCTCTCCTCAAATCGCCATCCTTCCCTATTCCTTCCTCACTCATACCTGCCATTTTGCTTCTGATTTCACTCAGGACATAAAAATATCCTCTCTCTCTCTCTCTCTCTCCCTCTCTCTCTCTCTCTGTCTCTCTTTCTCTCCCTCCACAGCCACCTGCCTGGGGGCTCATACGCTTTGCCTTCTCTGTCCCGACGCTCCTGTTGGGCACTGAATCCCATCTCCTCTCTTGCCTACACCGTCGTGTCTCTCTCTGTCCCATCCTTCCCATCAGAACACAAATACGATGTTCCGTCTTCACCTCCCACCTTTGCAGACTCTCTCTCTGTCCTTCCAGCTACGTCGCACATCCCAGCTCCGCTGTCTATGACACTTGTCACAAGAGTCGTCTATTTTCCCTGTTCCCACTTTTTCATCTTGTTCTCTCCAGAAAGTGCACAATCAGGCTATTGTTCCCATCACTCCACCGAAGCTCTTATCCTCACATGACCTCTTCGTGCGCTAAGGAGCTCCTTACTGCCAAAGCAGGGTTGGGTCCTGGTCCTGCTCTCCTTGCCTGGCCACTGCGTGTGACCCAGTTGATTACTGCTGCCTTCTTGAAACGTTGTCTTTAGGCTTGAGGGATGACACACTCTCCTGATTTTCCTCCTACCTCCCAGGCTACTCCTTCTCTATCTCTTTTCCTGACACCAGGTATGAGAATGCCCCAAGGCTCAGTTCATATCTCTTTTCTCTCATACCTTCTCTCTTGTAGATCTCTCCATTCCTGTGGCTCTAAAAATGTTGATATGTCCCCAGTTTATAGCCATAGCCCACCTTCTCCTCTAAGCTCCAAATTCGTACACAGTATTGAACTGCCTACTCAGCATCCCCGCTTAGATGTCTAACAGACACTTCTCAACATAGCACGTGCCAAATAAATGCTCCTGATTCCTGTGCCCCACTCCAACCCTGTTACTCTCTAGTTTTCCCAATGTCAGTAACATGCACTACTATTTACCCAGGTTCAGGCTCCAAACCTTCCTTTGTCTCACACCCTGTGACCAAACTTGTCAGCTCTGCCTCTGAAATAAGTGCTGAACGTGATCACTTCTCCCCACCTCCACCTGTCTCCCTGTGTCCAAGGCATCAGGACCTCTCTCCCCTCCACTTCACTAATAGCCTCTTAACTGGTCTCTCTGTCTCCGCTGTTGCCCCCAAACGCTCCATTCTCCACCCAACAATCAGAATGATCCCCTAAACTCACCTGCTCGAAACCCTCCAATGGCTTCCCATCAAATTAGAATAATATGCGAATGTTACTGTGGCCCACAAGACCCCACAAGACCCCACAGGACTTTGGCCTTGTCTATCTCTCCAGTCTCTTTGAGCTTGTCTTTCCCGTTGCTGTCCGTGGCTCAGCTATACCGGCCTTCTCGAGTCTTTCCCCGCTCCGTACTGGCTGTTCCCTCTGCCCATGGGGCTCTTCCTCCCACGTCTCGCAGGACTCTGCTCAAATATCATCTCTGTAGACAGTGCTCTCCTCACAACCCACCCCACTGTCCTCATCACTCTCTAGCCTCTTATCCTGTTGAATTTTTGATAGCGCTTGTTGATCCTTGACTTTCAGGATATACTAATTTGTTTACATCTATCTCCTCCCAATGCAAACATCTCATTGAGACTCCTCTGCCTTGTTCATCCTACGTGTCTAGAACAAGTGCTCCATAAACACTTGTCGAGTAAGCAGATGCATGAACAAATGTGCAAAGTCAGGAGGCAGAGACGGGATGCAGGGAAGTAAGGATGCAGGGGCTTGGGGAAGGAGTGTTGTTCCAACCAATTCAAAGCTGTGCTGTCTTTCCAGGAGCAGAGGTAGTGATGATGACAGGTAGGTACAGTGGGAGGCCAGGTGGTGGGCAGAGAAGGGCCTCTCCAGAAGCCCTGATGGACAGAAATTTCTGCAGTGATAGAAACGATCTGAATCTCTGTGGTCCAGAATGGTAGCTACTGGCCACACGTGGCCATTGAGCACTTGAAAGGTGGCTAGTGGGACTGAGGAACTAAATGCTAATTTTATTTAACTTCAGTTCACATTTAAATAGCTTCATGTGGCTGGTGGCTACAGAACCTGAAGAGTCTCTTCCCCCACTTGTGATTGCAGGGTAATCATGCAATCTTGCACACCTCACTGAGTCACTGAGAGGACTAATGAAATAAAAAGCCTGGCAAAATATCTGGAACATAGTTGGCACTCAAAAAATAATAGTTGCCATTATTACAGAGTTGCAAGTTAAAGTTAAGTACCTGCCATTTAAATTTAACTCTAAAGCACCTGAAATGGACTTTTATTAATTTTTACCATGACTCTTTTTTTTTTTTTTTTGAGTTAGTGGATAACCGACCTGTGGGTCTGTATTTGAGCTTACAAACTAAAAATAGCAAACAACCATTTTCGGACCTCACTGAAGGCCTTTCAGAGACAGATGACTATTGCTAGTGGATCAGCTTGCTGAGACTTATCATAAACTAATTAGTTTTGACAACAGCTAATTTAGCATCTGTAAAAATTTGATTTGTAGCATTACATGCACTGTGTTATTTTCAAACAATGTCATCTGCAACTTCCCAGATGATTCTGGACAAGAATGGTGTTTGTTTTAATAGTTACTGTTAGTTACTATTAAACAGTTACTATGAAACAGTTAGTTACTGTTAAAATAAACGAATAAGTATTTACTTGTTGGGAACATTATGATAAATTATTTAAGGCTTAAATTGGTTTGGACATAATTTTTTTTTTCTTTTTGGTTAGTAGCTTTCCATAATTCCTTCCATACTGAATCCAGAAAAGAAAATAGAATTAACACAGATATAGAACATAAGCAGACCATTATAGCAAACTCTTAGGAATAATCTAAGGTAATAACAAAATCACACATTTGTCCAGAGTAAGCATGGTACTCATTTTCAGGCCAAGAGAATTTGAAGTCTGTAGCAGAGTGAAAGTGGCATGGGGCAGTCTGCCTAAGCACTTGTGGAGATTGAGTCTTGAGAGGGAAGATGCGTTTAAATTAACCGCATGCTGAAAGGCATTAAGGAAAGTTGACATTCTTATTAAGGAGACCAATTAATCTGCATCAGTTGAAAGCCACTTTATGGGTAGTTGAAAAAGTGCCCTAGGACCTAATGCAAATGAGACCGGGGTGGAAAGAGAATAGGAATTCACCGGTCTACACAGAGCCTTTTCTAACTGCCCCAGGGCTTCGCTGTTTGAAATGCAGATCCCATGCGTCCCGACCCAAAGCTTGGGATCACAGAAGGGGAACTGGGTGAAGCTCTCTAAACACTGAGATGAGGTGTTGTAAAGACTCACCAATAGGCATCACCAGGAAAAAAGGCAGCCAGCAGAGGACGAAGCAGCCCACCACGATGCCCAGAGTTTTGGCTGCTTTCTTCTCCCGGGAAAACTTGAGGAGCCTCACGGAGAAGTGCGTCTTGTTCTTGGCGCTGGCCACGCCGCCGCCTCCCGCGGGGACATTTTTCCGATGGATGCGGAGCGTCACTTGCTCCGAGTCCGACTTGTCGGTCTTGAGGCCGGACTTGAGGCCGCGGCTTTCCCGCTTGGCCACCACGTAGACCCGGCAGTACATGACCAGGATGATGGCCAGGGGCACGTAGAAGGAGCCCAGCGCCGAGAACAGCACGTAGCCCGGCTCCTCGTTGATCTGGCAGATGGTCTCGTCCTCGGGGGCCGGCTGCCTCCAGCCGAACAGGGGCCCGATGGAGATGACCAGGGACAGCGCCCAGACGCACAGCAGGGCCATGAGACCCCTCCTCTGGGTGACGATGGCGGGGTAGCGCAGCGGGTAGCTCACGCCGATGTAGCGGTCGATGGAGATGATGCACAGGCCCATGATGGACGCGCTGCAGCACAGCACGTCCACCGCCGCCCAGATGTTGCAGAAGACCCTGCCGAAGGCCCAGTAGCCCAGGACCTCGAAGATGGCGGAGAAGGGCAGCACCGTGGAGGTGAGGAGGAGGTCGGCCACCGCCAGGTTGACGATGTAGTAGTGGGTGACAGAGTGTAGATGCCGGTGACAGGCTACGGAGAGGATCACCAGGATGTTCCCCAGCACCCCGAAAAGGATGAGGCCCCCCAAGATCACCCCGAGCAGAATGGCCTTGGAAATGTTCACCGGTGCGGGCGGGTGGGTGCAGTTGGAGCTGTCGGAAGCATTTCCGGAGAGAAACACCATGGTCCCAGCCCGGGCCGGGCGAGGTCGGTCCGGCTCTCCAGGGCCACCCCCGGGCGGGGGCGGAGGCGGGAGCGAGAGAGCAGGGAATCAGAAATTCTCGGCTTCAGGGAGCTCTGCCAGCCGGGCTTGGGTGGGGGCGAGAGAGAGCGCGCGGGCGGGAACCAGCCCTGGCCGGTCCTGGGAACCCTCAGAAGGCCACGATAAGGGGCAGGGCATGAAAGGCGACATGGCCAGGGGTGCGCGGGGCTGCCCCGGGAGCCTCTCCACCTGCTGCGCTGGCCCGGGACTCCAGCTCCCTTCCTACGCGAGGCTTGGCATGAAGGTCAAGGAGACACGTTGCAAAATGCAATCCCAGAATTACGGGAGTCCACTTTCCTGCACTATCTGATTCGTCCTGGTGGGGAGAAGACTCAGCATTCTGCATGTAATTTGGAATTCTTTTGGAATTCAAAAATCCGGCGCCAGATTCCCCCCAAACCACAGGCAAGTACAGACCAGCCGTCGGCGCTCAAAGGCAGGGACCTTTGACATCTGGGCGCTGCTCCGCAGTTATCCACATTTTGGGCTGCCCCACCAAGGGCTCGTGCTGGCTCCAGCTTCTAGGCGCACCGGCCAGGCGACACGCGTGTGAAATATTTGTGGAGAACCAGGCGGCTGCGGAGCGTCGTTTGACCGTATCCACCTGCAAGAGCGCAAAGAGAAAGGCGGGCTGTGAGCCAGGCGCCCTAGGGAGAGGCTGTGCGGGCCTCGACCCGCGGCGGGACCCCGGCTGGGAGCCCGCCTCACTCTGCGGTCCAGGAGAGGCCTCGCCCGGCCGCAGCGGGGGTGACTCAGGAGGGGATCGTGGGCCGCATCCCCCGCGCCTCCGCCGCTGGGAACCTGCCTCGCGCGCTCCGCCGCGCCGCCTCTGACCGAGTTCAGGATCCGAAGCAAAAAACCAAAAACCAAAAAAACTCCACGCTGCAGCGCCCCAAGGCCGGATTGCGAGCGCCGGTACCGCGAAATTAAAATACCCAAAGCCTCCAAGGCGCGACTGCGGCTGGCCTGTGTGTCTTACCAAGCCAAGCCGGTGGATTCCGGAGGATCTACCCGGTTGCCATTGGAACAGGTTGCCTCGCAGTCACCTGGAGGGGGCGGCCTGGGAGAGGGAACCGCTGAGACCCAGGCACCGCAGGGCCAGTGCCACGCGCACGCTCATGCCGGAGGAATTCGCACTTGGGTGTGCGGAGCGCGCCGGTCTGTAGACCAGCCAAGCCAGCCTGAGAACCAGGTCCCAAGCAAAGCCCGGAGGGAGCCGAGGGCTGAACGCGACCCAAGTCTGTCCAGGATGCCTTGGTGTCGACCTCTCAAGGGGCTCGAGCCCCCAGTGGCAGCCAGACTGCTAGGGGACGGGGTGGGGAGGGCATTGCGTTGCGGAAGGGGCTTTGCAAGTGACAGTCACTGCGGATCTTGTAGGCGTGAACATTAAGCCGGGGTGCCAGCGGACGGAGGACGCCTCGAATTTTCTGGGCTGGGGGCCACGATCTGCGTGAGAGACCTGGGTTTCCACTGCAAACTGACCGCAGGGACTCAGGCGGGAGTGCGGGGCGTGGGGATGTGCCCACCTTGTCTACTGGGATTGGGCTCTAAGGCGGGACCCTGTGCAAAGGCTATTGTGAAAATCACAAGTTCAAGACCTCACAGGTGGTAGTAAAAACATGCCGCTGCAGAAACCCATTCTCTCTTACCCCGGGGCGATAAAGACCGGGTTAAAAAGACACTTGTTAACTAGAAGGTAACTTCCCGGAGGGAAACCGGGGCGGGTTAGGGTCGCCGGTTTAAGACCTGGTGAGAAAAGCGAACGATGCTCGGGGAGAGTGGGGGCTCCATCTCACCGGGAGGGGAAGGTCTGCTCTCACCCACCGAGCACGGCTGGATGCCCGCGCCCCGCACCCTGTGCCCCCTGCCTCTGCGCACTCACCTGAAGCGCAGATGCGGAGCCACGCGCCAGCGCGCGGGGGAGGAGCAGACCCCGCTTCGGTCCCTTCTCTTCTCTAGGAGGGGAGAGGGGACCGTCTCTCTCAGGAACCAAATCCTCTCCTTTTGCACCCGCTGACTCACCCCTCCACCACCGATGTCTTTACGCTCCTGGCTCACTATCGTTTCACCTGGATATTTTAAAATAAAGAGTGAAAATAAGAAAGAAAAAAATATATAGAACACTGATAACTCCACAATCAGCCTTTTAATATTCAGCTCCCCGACACCAGAAAAGAATGGCAAGGAACTTTGCAGCCCTCGCTGACGTAACACAGGCAGTAGCCCAGCTAGTACCGTAATATCCTGCTGTTACCGTATTTCTCCGCGGTAACGGGCGCCAGTGCGTATGGCTGTATTTTTTCCTCCTGCCTAGAGGGGGTTGGGTTTTCACTCTTCTTTAAAAAGGTAAGAGAGAGAGAGAGAGAGAGAGAGAGAGAGAGAGAGAGTGTGTGTGTGTGTGTGTGTGTGTTGGTGTTGTTTGTAGAGTCGTATAGGCATTTGTAGTAAATAACTGCTTTAAATGATCTGATTTTAAAAATGAAGACAAATTGACACCCTTGCCAGATGTTGCCATGTGTAAGGTATGTTCAAAGAAATACCCTATAAAAGTTACTTTGAACAGCTCGATTCCATTAACACTTGGCCCATGTTTTGTGAAAATCGAGAAGCATGTTTTGACCGCATTCTTATGCTAAATATGCAGGTAAATTATATTACTTGCTGATGTTTTAACAAGCAAGTAAAATCTGATAAAATGTGATAAATCTGACGGTAATAAAATTACGTTTCCAGGAAGATGAAGCGAGCATATCTAAACCTTGTTAAATATGATCCACCTCTCATTTCTCTAGACAAATGAATTTAAAAAGCATTATGGTCCTGCCGCAGTTTGTCACATGGTGTAGTATTTTTAAAGTACCACACATTCTTTTCCAGTTTTTATGAGACACTGTATCCTTTAAGGAATGTTACTTCTCTTTGATTCATTAATGGTTAGACTATGAAACGCTGACACTGCCAGTCTTATTTTCTGGTAAATTCCATGCTCTGTTTATCTTATGATTGAATAAAGCCATTTGTGTTTCAGAATATTGGGAATAGAAAAAAATTTTCCCCACTCTGATTCCCACATCCTAAGTCGTCTTCTTTCATCTTTAGTGATTCAGACAATGCTGAATGTTCTTACAGTATGTACTAGGTTCCCATAAGCCTAGTAACCAAGAGATAACTTTGAGCAGTGGTATGCACTTAAATTGCCTCCCTGAACAAAAGTTCATTAATATTATTACCTTTTCCAAATGAGATTATGTTTGGGCTCTTTTATAGCAATAAATCCTAAAATGCCTTAGAGGAATGACCGTGGAGGGTCAGGGGGTCATATGTCATTGAAGACCTAATATTTAGATTTCCTCCTCTTCTGTATGCAAAATCCCCTCCCCCCACACATTTATAGGGATGGTATCCACACCTAACACATTTGATTTGACTTTAATATTACTTTGAAAACATATGCACAAATGGCTCGCTCATTCATCAGCTGAATTTTGTGTGACAGGAGGAACATATTGGTTGAATAGACAGCTCTCACTGATGACTAAGTCACTTGCTGTCTCTGGGATTCTGTCTCCTCCAGGTGGAGGAATCGTGACTACAATTCCCTGCTAGTCTTATACCTTATCAGCGAATACGTGTATAATGTCTTTTCTGCAAAAATCCTGTCCATCAGAGGGATATACATTGCTTAGTTTCATATTCGTTAACCTTATGCCATGAATGTAAGTTCTTCACTAAGATCTGTTCCATGGTAGATAAGGGAAGTAGCGTTATCTGCAAGAAAAGCAACTGAAAATTGCTCAGCTTTGCAAGGTCACAATTTACAAAGGTAAACACCCAGTGCCCACGTTCCAACAATCAAGAATACATAAAGTCCATCCTCCCCAAGCCAACCCACTTCCAATAACTAGCCAGCTAATGCCAAGCCTGGGAAGAGCAGCTCTTCATACTGCTACCAGGTAGGTCTTTCAAATCTGCTTCTCAGCCTGTGAACATCAATCTTTGCAAAACTAACTCTCAGAAGCAATATTTAAGTCGCTAACCATTGACTTACAAATGGGAAGGTATTCGTCTGTTGGTTTCTCTTTAAAGGACGATTGACATGGATGTCCCAGAGGGTGTCTGAGTTAGACACATGGGTCAGTGGAGTGAAGAGAAAGTAGATCGTAGAGTCATAAAGATGCTGTCCCTACTCTGCTATGAGACCGTGACAAAATTCAGCTTTCCTGAGCCTTGGTTTCCTAATTTTTAAAGGGAGATGATGAAACCCCACAAGGGTTTGAGTGAAATTGAATTTTAGAATGAAATTGTATTTCTCAAAAATGTAACTCATCATGCTTGTTAAGTATTTTATTACTAATCTTATTAACTTTTCCCCCTCCTGTTCATTTTGGCTGTTACTTTAAAGTGGAATATACTTCTAACCCAGAGTGGCCCATGAGCACTGGTAAATTCAGTGCTGGCGAATGTGCTAAATGACCCAAACATTATGCTTGGGCCCAATGGTGTAATCAGAGTGACCCAACATGGCAGAGCTGGGAGAGCTGGCCTGGCTCCTGGCTACTTCTCCTTTTCTTCTCACTTATTCCCTTGTCCTACATCTTGGGGGGCCATGCAAATGTGTGTGAACACCTCAGTCCATACATCCAGACAGCTTCCTCCTTGGCCTTGGAGTACACACACCTGTGATGCTGTCTGCCCAGAGAGGATGGGCCCAGGTAAGAGGTGTAAAAACCCTGAAAGTGATTGCATGGCCATTTGGGGCAAGGGAACCATTCTGGGTCCCAGAGCATAATCTAGAAGGGAGAACACAGGCTCCAGCCGGGCATATCACATTAGTCCTGGGGATTCTTTGTCCCAAGGGGAAGACCATGACCAAAGGGAGTCAGAGCTGGGTTCGCTAAAGCCAGAAACCTAAGGCAGGGGCCCCTCTTGCTTAGATGTAAGAGTGCTCACTCTGTAGACTTCAGGAGTGATGGAAATTGGGAAAGCCACTAAAGGAGGTTCTGGGAAGACTCATGGGATGATATCATTTGACTTAGGGCTTGCTGGATAAGCGGGATTGAGATGGGTACACAAAAGTGAGGAAGGTGAATCAGCAGTAACCACATTGTAGAGTTGTGTGTGTGTGTGTGTGTGTGTGTGTGTGTGTATTCAGTGATGCTGGAGGAGCAAGTCTGATTGGAGAAGCAGAGCCGAGCAATCAACGTACACTGATGGCTTGATTGGCAGGACTCTGTTCGTGACTAGTGAGAAAGTCAGCAAGTGTGGGAGGCTTTGTGGTTTTTTTCTTAAAAAAAGAATTTGTCTATCATTCTCTTAGAAAACAATACACAATGGCATTAGGAGCTGTTTGCTGGGATTTATGATTCCAAGTGTCTGAGTAGAGGGCTTAATGTCAGCATCTACCCCAAAGACCTGGCTTTTCAACTAATTCTCCCAAAGCTTAAAAAGTTAAAGAGGGGAGAAAATGAAAAACACTGCTGAGAAAGATATTGATGCAGTACGAAGTGACAATTCTCCAAACAAGCATTGTGTTCTAATCCTTTATCGAACTGAGAAAACTGCACAGCACACAGACACTGCTGAGGAAAGTCTTTGATGGGATAATAATTCTGTCTTTGGCATCGTTTGTCCACATTCTCATCGCCCTGAGAAAATAACTTGCTCCAATCTCGGGAGTCTTGTCTTCCCATCCCTACAGCGTGGAAATATCATGGTGGGAAGATGGGGTCGGGTCAGTCTATACTTGATCAGTAAATGATTCCCTTAAAACAACAAAATTTTGCTCCTGCATAGCAAATGTGAGCCAAGGCATATTCAATAAATTCTCTCAGTATCTTTGTCAAATATCATCTGAAATAAGAAGTGAAAGACCTAAATCAATATCTGTACCAAGTGCAGAAACATTTTTTACCTTATATCTTCACTTGCTGATAGGCTGTTACGGGAAAATTAAAATTTTTTTATTTCAGAATTTTATGGGGTACACATGTAAATTAAAAGGTTTATTGACCTGTATTTGATTATAAAATACATGCTCATGGTAGCACATTTCAAAAAGTCAGAAATGTATGAAAATAAAAATTATCTATAATCCTACCATTGGAGAAGTAGCCACTGTTAAATATTTGCCACATTTTCTTATTTTTTGCCCACATGCTTAAAGTATTTACGTAGAAATATATGTGTATATATACACATAGGAAATATGTTATATAAATGTATTTATTATGTATGCATACATAATTTATATATTATACATTGTATACATTATATATAATACTGTAATTATACTGTATCTATAGTTATATTACTTTTCCACATATTATTTCATGAACTCATTCTCATACATTAAATTTGTACCAAAACATAATTTATAACAGCTGCAAAGCAATTCTATGTATATGGCATGGTCTGAATGCTTGTGTCTCTTCCCCCCGTCCCGATAAAATTCATCTGTTGAAACCTAACTCCCAGGGTGATGGTATTACCAGGTGGAGCCTTTGGGAGATGATTAGACCCTGAAGGCTTTGCCCTCGTGAATGGGATTAATACCCTTATAAAAGAAGGAGTCTCTTTGCCCTTCCGCCATGTGAGGATACCTAGAAGTCACCATCTATGAGAAATGGGCCCTTACCAGACAGCAAAGCTGCTGACACATTGATCTTGCACTTTCCAGCCTCAGAACTACAAGCAATACATGTCTATTGTTTATAAATTACCTGGTCTAAAATATTTTGTTTTAGCAACCTGAACAGACTAAGACAGTATATGTTGTGGGTAAATTTAAGTATTTGGATACTTAAGCTTTTTCAGAAAGTTCTGATCTGTAACTTATATTGTGATAGATACTCTCATATATAACACTAATCTAATTTTTTCTTAAGATTAATTTCTATAACTGAAATTAGGAGATCAAAGATTGTGAACATTTAAGAGGTTATAATACATATTGCCCTCTAGAAAGGTTTTACAAATGTAAATGTAAAATGTAAACTCCCAACAGTAAGTGTATAATGAAACCTGTTATTTTTTGGGGGGAGAGGTTTGTGTCTTTCCAATTTTATAATATTTACATTATAAAGTATTTATAATAAACCAGAAAAATACACAAATATACATAAATAAAATAAACCTTAGCTGCTTTGAAAAGTAAAAAATAATATCTCATTTTTAAAAATTTTGTTCTTTAATCGTGAATGTATTTTCACACATTTACTTGGCATTGCCATTTAATACCTTTCATGGTTTGTTTGTTCATGTTTCTATTAGCCAGGGTTTGGTCAGAAACTGCTGCAGGTATTTCAAGCAGGAAGTCATTTAATACAGGGAATTAGAGGCTTATAACATGGATAGATAATAGATCAGGGAAAGATGCTAATAGCTTTCAGGAAATTTAAAGTGCAGGTGTTTCAGGAAACCACGCTGATGACTTCAGCTGCCTGAAGCACCCATGATCTGCAGGACACCCAGGAGCCGCTGGCACAACCTCACATCTGCTGTCATCTGAAGCCTTCACCCCTGCATGACACTGTTACAGGTGAACCGTGGCTTCTGCTTCTCTTCCACTTTCCAAAATCTCACAGAAATTTCTCACATTGGTGAATCGTGACCCGGAATCCTGACGGCAGAGATTCTTTCAGACTTTGCAATGCAGAGAAGAACAGAGAATGGGAAAAATGATTCTGAGTGGCCAATAGACATTTTGATATAATGTCCGTTATCCATTTTTATGTTGGCGTTTTCCCCTTTTGGCTTACTGATTTGTAAGAACTCCTTATTTAGTGTGGTGGCCCTAAAATATGCACTCGATCTCCTGCAGAGGGAGCATAGTTGACTTAGATTGTCTCAGATTTTGCCTCCCTGGATCCACTCCTGTACCCATGCCGTGCCTCCTACAGGCTGGTCAAGGGTTAATCATGGCAAATGTTCTAATGCAGGCTCCTTACTGCGACAGGTGGGATTTCTTGAATGAGTGACTTTGTGTCAAGTGTGCTGAAACTCTTATAACTGTGCAACAGTCTGACACTTTCCCTCCCCAGTCCTCCTTCCTTCCCCTCTCTTTCATAGGGGTCCAACTTGGATCACAGTCTGGGGGCTCTCCCTGCCTTCTCCAGCTCCCTCCTTTTTTTTCCTTCACAAGAAAATCTCTTGTATGACTAATCATGTCCAGGTGTATGCTTCTTGAAGGAGCAAAATTAGCACATATATTGATATGAAGAGAGAGGCTGTCCACAGAAGTTCCCCCATAATCAGTACACGGCATCATATTTATTTTTTACCTGGATAACTATAAACCTTACACGCCCATATTTTGTGCAGATTTTATAGCAGTTTACTTATCAGTGGTTTTTGTCTATGATCAGGATGGTTGACCTCACGAAAGAACCCACAGGGGCTTCCTTATTTTTCTCTACTCAGAGAATTTTCCTTCCACACTTAGAACTTAGGAAAAGACTGAAATTAACCCATAGGAAGAAGATGAGAATCTTCACCAATTTTAAAGTCCTTTCAAAAGTCCCGTAATAGTCTGAAAATAAAATAAAATAAAAAATGTTGAAACAAAAAGTCCTTCTCAAACGAAAACCTTGTAGAACAAGTATTGATAAGAAGTGGTTGCTTGATTTCCTCTGGCTGCAGTTCAGCAGATAATACACTATTATTTTAAGAGCCTAAAATGAGAGTGTTTACTCTCTTTTATCGAAGGATAAGCTTGAGTTCTGGATCAATATGCAGTTTTTATCCAATCTTGTTAATTTAACTGCCAGTTTCTTTACTTTCTAGAAGACAACATGGGACATAAATTGATAAGATGGTTTTGTTTCTCTGTCTAGCATCAGAAAAAGCAAAACAAAGCATTTCTTACTGTTCTTTTTTTTTTCACTTTCTGAAACCACCTTTATCATTTTTTCTACTCCCTGGTAGCAATTAAGTGAATATAATTAGTGAGGAATTAAGCCTATCAGAAAAAAATAAACATCAGAAGTCAGATTAATCTGATTTTATCAGGAGTACCAATGGTAAGTGGGAAATCCTTGGAAAGGACTGTTGGATCATTACTGAGAAAAACTTGGGGAAGCGGAGCCTTGAGATCTGAAGATCTTGAGCAACTGATATTTTCAGTGACAACTGAACTCCTAAATATGAAAAAGAAAGTAAAATTTTTAATGAAGTAAATTAAACACTAGTTTAAACTAACGTAGAGGGATTGATCTCCATGAGCCTTCTAGCTGTGGCTCTGCCAAAAACATAACATCTAAGTTAAAAAAAATGTAATTGTTATGCGAAGTCAACTTCAAGGCAAGACCCCTAGCCTTTCCCTCCACTGAGATTTGCACCTCTCAGGTTCCACGTACAGAAATTCTGTAGCTACCAGTGGTCTACAGCAGAAATAGCGAGATGGATAATCAACCAGTGATTATAATGCATCAATATTTGAGGCACTAAAATGTCCAAAATGACTCTTGATTTTGATTAAATTTCATGGCAAGATAATTTATCACTCCCTATGTTGGTCAGGATGAGGGCAAAAAACAGATCGTACACTGAAAAGAGTTTAGCTGGAGAAAGATTAGTGAAAGTCCTGTTGATGGTGTTTGTACTTTGGATAATTTGGATCAGGGACATGTTTTTAAAATATGACACAAAACATTGGAAACTAAGAAGGGGGAGGGTGGGAAGGTGGTGAGGGATACAAATCTACCTATTGAGTGCAATGTATACTATTCTGGCAATGGGTACCCTGAAAGCCCTGACTTCAGCATGATACAATTCATCCATGTAACAAAAAACACTTGTACTCCCTAAATTTTTTGAAGTAGAAAAAAAAAGAGAGTTACACAAAAAATGTAAAAATAAAATATGATGCAAAAAATAGAACTTGTGAAAAAAATTGATACAATGGCCAGATGCAGTGGCTTGTATCTGTAATCCCCCAGCTACTCTGGAGGCTGTCAGGAGGATTGCTTGAGCCCAGGAGTTCAAGACCAGCCTGGGCAACATAGCAAGATCTCATCTCTAAAAAAAAAACAAAAGGAAAGAATTAATAAATTAAACTACATCATTATTCAATACTTCAGGATGATATAAAAAAAACACGGCAAGACACATATTAATCAAATTACCAAAAATCAAAGACAAAGAAAAAATTGTGAAAGCAGCAAGAGATAAAAAACACATCACATTAGGTGTGCATATACCCATACCCCCACTCCCGTCTGCCCAACACCCGATGAATGTTATTACTGTATGTGCACTTAAGTGTTGATCAGTTAATACCAGTTTGACGGTGAGTACATGTGGTGCTTGTTTTTCAATTCTTGTGATACTTCACTTAGTAAAATGGGTTCCAGCTCTATCCAGGATAATACAAGTGGTGCTAGATCAGCATTGTTTTTTATGGCTGAGTAGAACTCCATGGTATACATACACCACATTTTATTAATCCACTCATGTATTCATGGCTACTTGGGTTGATTCCACATCTTTGCAATTGTGGGTTGTGCTGCAATAAACATTCATTGGTGGGACTGCAAAGTTTACAACCTCTGTGGAAAATAGTATGGAGATTCCTCAAAGGACTAAAAGTAGACCTACCACTCAATCCAGCAATCCCACTACTGGATATCTACCCAAAGGAAAAGAAGCCATTTTATCTAATGCAGTTTTTATTTGGTTCTGTGGTATATTTGTGTGTCTTAGTTTCACTCCCAAGTCTGGGGTTTTCACGAGGTGCTCTTATCTGTGGATAGTTGCTAGTTGGACTTCATTGGGGGTGAGGAGTAAAGCTTGGGACCTCATATTCCGCCACCTTGCTGATGTCCACCACTGCTATTTCATTTTTTTTTTCAGATAATTGTAGATCAAATGCAGTTATAAGAAATACTAAAGAGAGATCCTTTGTACCCTTTACCAGTTTCCTTTGATTTCAAATTTAATCACATTGGGATCATAAAGTGCTACTATGCTGTCCCTTCCATGAATTTCTGCTTATTTATTTAGTGTTTTTCTTTTTTGAACTTTCTTTAGTCCTAGGCTATTATATTTTCCTGGCGTTTTCATTGGACTTTAGCAGTTAGATATTTTATTTATTTATTTTTAAACTTTCTTTGCAAATCAAATGCAGTTATAGCAATAAGATAATTGAACTCCATTCAATACCCCACAATGTTTGATTTGATATGTAATGTTTCCACAGTCATTCAGTTCTAAACATTTCACACATTCCGAATGTTTTTCTTCTTTAGCAATTAATCAATTAGTAGTGTGTTTTTAGTATCAATTTTTAAATTATTTTAATATCAATATGTAATTTAATTGCATGGATATACAGGAAAATCATCTATATGATGGTGAATTTTTAAACTTCTTAAGTCTTACTTTGTAATCTAGCATTTGGCCAGTTTTTTAAATGTTTCATATGTGCTTGAAAAACATGCATATTCTCTGTTTGTTGGGTGCAAGGATCTCTATACTACTATTTGATCGAACACATGAATTTTGTTATGAAAATTTTATTTACCCTTACTAATTTTAAGTCTGCTTGGTCTGTTAGTTTCTGATAAACGTGACTTAATGTCTTCCACTTGGGTTGCTGATGTAACATTTTCTTCTTCTAATTCCGGAGGCTGTTACACTGTGTATGTTGACGTATCCGGATGCATTTCAATTCATGATTATTCATTCCATGCTATTCATCCTGTTGAGTGGGTGACCAAGAAAAAGTCCCTGACATATCATAGTATGATTTCCCTTTACTTTTCCTCTTAAAGATCTTTGCTTGGAATTTTATTTGGTTTGATATTAATATTGCTACACCACCTTTTTTTTTTTAGGCAGAATATTTCTAGTTTATGTCTTTCTAGGCCTTTATTTTCAACTTTTTGAGTCATTTTGTTATAGGAGTGTTCTAAATAGACATCATAAGTTTTCTTTACTTTTTTCTAAATGTAATTTGATAGTTTCTGTACTTAGGTAAGTTCATCTCTCCACATGCGTTATGATTACTGACAGGTTTGGATTTTTTACTTCTATTTTCAAAAATGGATTTCTTTTAATCATACTGTTTTGTTTTCTATCATCTCTTTTCTTTGATCTACCTCCCATTTTCCTTCTTTCCATTGCATTGATAAAGTTATTCTGTATTCTTCCCTTCATCTAATTTTGCTTGACAAATTGTATATTTTATATCTATTTTGTTCATAGTTGTTAAATTGTTGTCATTCATACATAAATCCATGTTTTTCAAGCAAAAGCTAAAAAAAACTATGCTAGGCCAGGTGTGGTGGCTCACGCCTGTAATCCTGGCACTCTCAGAGGCCAAGCTGGGAGGATCGCTTGAACTCAGGAGTTCGAGACCAGCCTGAGCAAGAGTAAGATCCAGTCTCTACTAAAAATAGTAAATATTAGCTGGGCATGGTGGCGTGGCCTATAGTCCAAGCTACTCTGGAGGCTGAGGCAAGAGCACTGCTTGAGCCCAGGAGTTTGAGGTTGCTGTGAGCTAGGCTGATCCCCCAGCACTCTAACCAGGGTGACAGAGTGAGGCGCTGTCTCAAAAAAAGAAAATGCTGTATTTCTTTTCCTTCTCCTGAAACCACTTACTGTGGCATGCACTAATTACCCATTCAACTACACTTCCCAATTCCTTATTATTGCTGATTAGAATTTAATTCCCCCTTTTAAAAATAAAAATCAACTATTAGTAGCTATAATTAAATGTACCTGTATATTTTATAGTTTCTTCCTCAACATATTTTCTAATTTCTGTCTTGCTTATTGCAACTGCAAATGTACAACTCGATGGATTATCACAGTTGTCCAGGTTGTGAGCAAGAACATTGCCAAAGCCCTAGAAGCCTTCTTCACAGCCAATCATAGTCTTCCTTATAGGTAAACACTCTCTTGATGTCTAATTTTATACTTACTCCTTTTTTTGAACTTTATGTAAGTCATACAGCGTATATTTGATTATGTCTGGCTTCTTTAGTTCAAGATTATATTTGTGAAATTTAATCATGCTGTTTCCTATGAATGATGTAGATCATTCAATGTCATTGTTATACAATGTTTCTGTGCAGGGTTAAATCAATAGTTATTTACCTTTTCTACTCTTGCTGGGCATTTGACTATGTCCAGTGTTTAACTATTGTGGATAATGCTGTTGTAAACATGAGTGATTTTATTGTCAAAAGACTGTCCCAAAGCGTTGGGAAATGCTCGTGATTTCAGGGCAGGATGAGGATGAGGATCCAGAGACTAAAGGAACTGGGAGAGTTAAATAAATGTCAACACTTGCAAGATTTTTAAAAGAAAGATATGGGCTGGTGTTGAATGCTAAAGATTAAAGCAGACTGGAGAATAGGAGGTGGCTTGTAATACACATTTTGGAAATGAACACGTTTGTTATCATCATTTACCACAATTTGTTGAAGTTCTTAATTAACTGTTTTTGGAGACATACCTTAAGAGCCATACTGCCCTGAATATACCTGATTTTGTCTGAGAAATACCTTCG
>RJWJ010007502.1:0-57337 GCA_004363605.1 Indri indri | reverse complement strand
CAGGCATGTGCCACCATGCCCGGCTAATTTTTTTTCTATATATATTTTTAGCTGTCCAATTAATTTCTTTCTATTTTTGGTAGAGACGGGGTCTCGCTCTTGCTCAGGCTGGTCTCGAACTCCTGAGCTCAGAACGATCCGCCCACCTCGGCCTCCCAGAGTGCTAGGATTACAGGCGTGAGCCACCGCGCCCGGCCCTAAAATAAAATTTTTAATGTAAACTACAAAACTGTGAATGATCAAGGGCTTCTGTATCTCTCCAACCCTATCTGACTCACTGTGGCTACCTGTGAGTTTGTCAAATTTGTCATGTTTCTTGCCACTTCAAGGACTTTCACATGCTATTTTCTCTGCCTAAGATGTTTTTTCCCTCTCTTCACCTATTGGTCTATTCCTACTCTATCACAACTTTTATCAAATTTTACTTCACTTGTGTATGTATGGGTATGTTTGCACCACATATAAATTTTTTAATTACAGTGGCCAAAGTAACTTTGGGGGGCGGGAGTGGGTGGGTGAGGGGTTTTGGAGCTCTTTAGGTATCACGTTTCATTTATATTGAAATTGTGTTGGAGCTTAGTTCAACTTTATACTTAAGTCTCCACATTTGTCTCTAATAGTAACATTTTTATATATGCAAAAATTATATGTGTATACATGTGATTTATACACATATTATTCAAACACATGGGAAATCCATATAATACTTTGACTCTTTAATTGCATGTATTTATTTGTACATAGGAAGATAGTCATTCTGAATGACTCTTTGGTCCAGTATGCCCTCCGTATCCATGGGTTCTTCATCTGTGGATTCAATCAACTGCAGATCGAAAATATTTGAGAACAAAAGGATGGTTGCATCTGTACTGAACATGTACAGACTTTTTCTCTTGTCATTATTCCCTAAACAATATAGTATAACTATTTATATAACACTTGTATTGAGTATTATAAGAAATCTAGAGATGATTTAAAGTACACAGGATGCTGGGCATGGGTTATAGGCAAATATTATATCATTTTATATAAGGGATTTGAGCATATGTGGATTTTGGTATCCAAGGAGGGTCCTGGAAACATCCCCCATGGATACCAAGGGACAATTATATCTCATTGTATGGATAGCCTTAATTTATTTAATCTGACTTTATTGACAGATACTTATATTTTGTTTTATTTGTTTCTGCTATTTGAAGAATGGTGCAATGAGCATGCATGCATACATCTTTGAACACTTGTACACTATCTTATAAAACATTTCTAGAAATAGAATCATGAGGACATACATATTTCAAATTTTTACAATTCACTCACTTATAGTGTATAATTCAATGGCTTTTACTGTATTCATGAGTTGTGCAACCATCACCATAATCAATTTTAGAACATTTTCATCACTCCATGAAGAAACCTATTTAATAGACAGGGTCTCTATCTGTCACCCAGGCTGGAGTGCAGTGGCACCATTGTAGTTCACTGCAGCCTTTAACTCCTGGGCTCAAGCAATTCTCCCACCTCCGCCTCCCAAGTAGCTGGGACCACAGCCGTGCACCATTCTTCTCTTTTAATATAGATGTTTATAGCTATAAATTTCCCTCTAAGCACTAGTTTAGCTACATACCATAAGTGTTTATTTTCATTCATTTCAAAAGGTTTCTTCTTTCCCTTGTGATTCTTCGAGCTACTGGTTGTTTAGGAGTGTGTTAATTTCTGTATGTTTGTGAATTTTTCAGATTTCTTTGTTATTGATTCCTAATTTCATTCCATTGTTGAATACTCTATTTTTCCTTTCAATTCTGTCAGTGTTTCCTTCATGTATTTTGGGGCTCTGTTTTTATGTGTGTTTATGTTCATAATTGTTCTATCCTCCTCAATTGGCTGCTTTATCACTATAAATGTCCTTCTGTGTCTCTAGTAACAATTTGCAGCTGGGCATGGTGGCTCACACCTGTAATCCTAGCACTCTGGGAGGCCGAGGCAGGAGGATCGCTCAAGGTCAGGAGTCCAAGACCAGCCTGAGCAAGAGTGAGACCTCGTCTCTACTAAAAATAGAAATTAGCTGGACAACTAAAAATATACAGAAAAAATTAGCCGGGCATGGTGACGCATGCCCGTAGTCTCAGCTACTTGGGAGGCTGAGGCAGAAGGATTGCTTGAGCCCAGGAGTTAGAGGTTACTGTGAGCTAGCCTGACGCCATGGCACTCTAGCCTGGGCAACAGAGCAAGACTTTGTCTCAAAAAAAAAAGAAAAAAAAATTTGCGTCTTAAACTTTATTTTATCTGACATTTTAGTATATCCATGTTACCTGTCTTATGGTTGCCATTTGTATGACATATTTTTTTTCATCCTTTGACTTTTGTTCTATTTTTATCTTTGAATCTGGAGTGTGCCTCTTGTAGAGAACATATAGTTGGATCATGTTCTTTACCCAGTCTGACAATATCTACCTTTCGAATGGATTGTTTAGCAAGTTCACATTAATAATTATTATTTGTTTTTTTGGTAGAGATGGGGTCTCACTATGTTGCCCAGGCTGGTCTTAAACTCCTGGCCTCAAGTGATACTCCCACCTTGGCCTCCCAAAGTGCTAAGATTACAAATATGAGCCACTAATCCTGGCCTTATTAATTTTATTATTGATATGGTTGGATTTACATATGCCATTTTACTTTTTGCTTTCTGTATGTCTCATGTCTGTTTTTGTTCCTCCTCTACTGCTTCCTTTTGTATTAACTGAGTATTTTTCAGTGTAAATTTTAATTCCTTTAATGATTTTTCACTAGGTTTTTCACCATATGATTTTATTAGTGGTTGCTCTAGGACTAAAACAATATACTTCTGAACTTATCAGAATCTACTCAATGTTACACTATTTTAAGTCCAATGACATACATTAATAGTAATAGCTATATAGCTCTATTTCCTCTTCTCCTTTCTTTTCTAATAGTTACACATATTACATCTATGTATGTTATAAATGCAACACCACTTTGATATAATTATTACTTTATATAATTTTAGGTCTTCTAAAGAAGCTGAGAGAAGAAAGAAGTATGTATTTATAGAGTTTGTAATATTAATTTTCTTACCATATCTGGTTCTTGTCATTAGAATATTTTCTTGAATAAGTGTTCCTCCATTTGCTCTATGTCCTTAGTTTTATTTTATTTTATTTTATTTATTTATTTTATTTTATTTTATTTTTTTTTAGACAGAGTCTCACTCTGTTGCCCGGGCTAGAGGCTAGAGTGCTGTGGCATCGGCCTAGCTCACAGCAACCTGAAACTCTGGGGCTCAAGCAATCCCTTGGCCTCAGCCTCCCAGAGTGCTAGGATTTCAGGCCTGAGCCACTGAGCCTGGCCTATGCCCTTGGTATTAATACAATTAGAAGTTGTGCTAAGAAAAACTTTAGGGTTTTTTTTGTGATTTTTACCAGCTATGGCTGTTCACTGAGAAGAGTGTCCACAGAAGTCCTCACATGACCATTCTTTAAGTATCCCCCATTATAAATATTTTAAACATTGATACATAGTAACAAATTGCTTCCTAGAAAAGCTAGACCACTTTACATTGCCAATAGCAATTCATGAGAATGCCTATTCCCCACACTGGGTATGATCAATATTTTTAGTTTTTGCTGGTCTGATAAACAACAACAAAAAATGTCATTATTTAAAATTTATTATTATTATTTTTTTTACATATATATAGTTTTTACTGTGTTGTCCAGCTGATCTCAAACTCCTGGGTTCAAATGATCCTCTCACCTCAGCCTCCCAAGTAGCTAGGATTATAAGAGTGCACCATCACACCTGGCCCCATGTATTTTTTATGTTCCAAATTTACGTAGTCTGAGTTGGGAGAGATGATACCAGAGGAGGCATACCTATATCTTCTTATTGCTAAATTAGTCATAGTTAACACGCTACCCTACCATAACTGTCAGGAAAGTGAAATATGAAGGAGGTGGAAGCTCCCAGAAATGAAGCACGTGCTGCCTTCATGTCTTCAGGAGGGAGCCAAAACGAACTACCCAGGGAAACCTTGGCACCAGTAATTTTCCTCCTATGAAAGATCCCTTTTACTCTTAAATGAAAAATAAGTAATTATATTTTGCCACTAGCATATATTTGAAATTTACTGTTGCCAGGCACAGTGGCTAGCGCCTATAATCCCAGTAATTTGGGAGGCTGAGGTGGCAGGATCACTTGAGCCCAGGAGTTCAAAGCTGTAGTGAGGTATGATCTCACCACTGCGCTTCAGCCTGGGTGACAGAGTGAGACCCCATCTCAAAAAAAACTTACTGCTAAATACTATTAAATAGTCTAACAGCATTAAAAGCTATCTAGGGACGATTTTATCTATTTAATAAAATACTTAAAATTAGTACTTTTTGTTGGCCTGCTTAAAATAACTTTCTTAGCTGGTACAGATATCAAAAATCAAAATCCAAAATATTAAGAGAAGTAGTTGAGATTCTAATGTGGGTCACTAAGCAAATAAAGATTATTAGGTAAAAAATAATTTAATGTAAAAGTTTCTTTAACAGCTTAAATTCAGAGGTCTGAAGAAACAGTTGCTGTATTTATATTGAAATGTAAGAATGTATAAAGTTGCTTTCAGCACTGGAAAACACTGGTAAATTTTCATAGCTCATTGTCTATTTAAAAAATATTAATCATGGCTAAATTGATCTGCTAGATAGTATTTCTTATTATGATGTATTTATTTCTCCCTTGCTTCCCTAATACAGATCTCTCTGGCTAACTTTATCTGGTCTACCAGAAAAAGGAGTGAAGGAAAGATGCCCAACTACACAAAAGAACTTCATTATGGCAAGAGCATGATTGCTTAGAACTTGCTGTATAAAAAGGAATTGTTTGAAAGCACCTGGATGGTTTATTAGTTTCAAAGGATTTTCTGCTTCCTGGTTTCTCTTAAGAGGAAAAATAACACAAATTCAAAATGATTCCAGTGTGAAGCACAATTATTTGCCTGCATAACAAAAATATTTCATCTTTTTCTGTACATTATTTTTCTTTCATAGGTTAAAAAGAAAAATGCTTTTTAATGTCTTAGAGCTCTCTAACTGTAAAAAGTGCAAGAATTTAAAATTTTTCTTTCATACTTCTATAATTCTCCAAAAGTATTAAGTTTGTATATATTTGAGAGATTTTTTTTAAAAAATACAAAATCTGAAATCAATTGCTTTGACCATTTGGCTTTGCACAGTAGGGAGAGAATAATTGGTTCACTGATTATTTATATAGTAAGATTAAGAAAGAAGCTATTAATTGCTACCAATTTTATATGATAGGCTTTAATGTTTACGAAAGTATGATTTTTTGTTTTAGGAGAAATATCCATTTGAAGTTGTAAAAGAAAGCATAACATTCTAATTGTAGTTCATTTTATCTTGCAATGGAAACATTCATTTTTGAATCTTTTTCTCATGTAATTATAAGAAGCCAATGTTTGCTTTTCTCTGAAGTTCTCTTATGTCCTTGTTTATTTTGTATATATAGTTCCTTAAAAAGGCCTACTTCAAGTTAACATCTGGAATATAGTTATGCCAGTGAAGTCCCACACATTGGGTAAAATCTGTGTCTGAAAGATGAGTACTCATCACTCTGACAGGCTTTGTTTTGGTGCTATTCATCCTGTGAGGCTGAGACGTTAAAAAAAAAAAAAAAAAACAAACAGAGGAAATTTAGGGCTGTGATTATCCAAAAAGGAAACTATCCTGTCTAAATCTGAATTGTGTTGATAAATAGGTGTTCCCGAGTTGTTAGATATGCTCTTAATTTGTACTTATTGAAGGACTGTCAGCTTAGTGCTACAAAAGTTTTATCTTACTAATGTTAATTCCAGATATGAAATTTATAATTTCATATCTTTTTAAAAAAATTATTTTAAGAATAGAGACAGGGTCTCACTGTGTTGTCCCAGGATGGTCTCTGACTCTTGGGCTCAAGCACTCCTCTCACCTCAACCTCCCTCTCTCAGCATATGCCTCAGATTACAGGCACATGCCATGGCACCTGGCTCCCATACATTGACTAGAAGTTTCACTTTGTAAACATGAAAGTGGTAGAAGCTATAAACCATTAGCCTTTATTTTTCTAAAGTAAGAGGTTGAGATTAACATACAAAGAATTTTAAATAGAAAATCTGACAACATCATGAGTTTGCCTCCTTTTCGAAGCTTATTAAAAGTGTCTTTTTGGGCCGGGTGCGGTGGCTCACGCCTGTAATCCTAGCACTCTGGGAGGCCGAGGCGGGCGGATTGTCCTGAGCTCAGGAGTTCGAGACCAGCCTGAGCAAGAGCGAGACCCCGTCTCTACCAAAAATAGAAAGAAAATTAATTGGACAGCTAAAAATATATATAGAAAAAATTAGCCGGGTACGGTGGCGCATGCCTGTAGTCCCAGCTACTCGGGAGGCTGAGACAGTAGGATTGCTTGAGCCCAGGAGTTTGAGGTTGCTGTGAGCTAGGCTGACGCCACGGCACTCGCCCCAGGCAAGAAAGTGAGACTCTGTCTCAAAAAAAAAAAAGTGTCTTTTTGGATGGAAGGTGCTTATATAAGACACTGTAATTAAAATTATACACAAACAAAAGATGTTTTAGGAAATGTCATACCTCATTATCTAAATGAGATATTATTGGGGAAATCCTGAATAGCTTCTGGATAAATTATAATTCTGTCTACAAATGCATCTGAGTAGAAACATAAACATATTATTGCTTATATTTATGTTTAATACATGTACTCATTTGTATATTTTCTATAAAAAACCCAACACTTTATACATTCAGATATATCTCATTCAATACAAGCCTATACTTTTTCAAGTAAAAATTCTCGCTTTCACTGAAAAAGTTACGATCCAGCCTTACCATTGTAAAGTAATTAAATGGTTACAGATTTCTGCTCATACAACTTCAGTAATTGTTCAATAAAACAAACACTCAGTGATTTGAGTGTCTAGTTGTCCTTACTTTGTATAAGAAATGTTCAGAGTGGTTGAATATAACATGGTAGAAATGTTCCTGACACTTGTCTCTATTTCCAGTGTTGTTCCTTTTAACTGAGACATTTAAGACTAAACAGCCTTAATACATATTATACCACTGCAAATCTTTTACTTAATTCAAGATTATCACAGCAAGGGCAAAGATTCTCTCAAAGTCTACTAAAACTCAATAACCAGTGGCATGTTTGCTTGCTGGCATACCAGAAAAAATTCTTAACAATAGAGTCATATTTTATTCACTGGGGAGACCAGAAGAGTGTCAAACCTGTGTTCTTTAAACTTAACCATTTTTATGATTTGGTATTCATTTTATTCTTTTTCTATTAAAAGTTATTTGTAATTCCTAACATTTTCAGAACACAAAGGAAAAGAGAGTTTATATACTTTAGATGATGGGGAGGGGGCAGGAGTAGTGGTTCACACCTGTAATCCTAGCACTCTGGGAGGCCAGGCTGGGAGGATCACTTGAGGTCAGGAGTTGGAGACCAGTCTCAGCAAGAGCGAGACCCGGTCTCTACTAAAAATAGAAACAAATTAGCCGGGTGTGGTGGAGCATGCCTGTAGTCCCAGCTGCTTGGGAGGGTGAGGCAGGAGGATCACTTGAGCCCAGGAGTTTGAGGTTGCTGTGAGCTAGGCTGACGCCACGGCACTCGCCCAGGCAATAAAGTGAGACTCTGTCTCAAAAAAAAAAAAAAGAGCAAGATAACATCTTTAATGCCATTTTTGGAAAAAAAATTAAAACACTCCTCCCCAAACGTATGATGAATAAAATATCAAAATTTTACATTAAGACAATATCAGTTAAGCCATGCGAAAGCTTGAAGCAAAAGAGAAAAAAAGTAATACTAATGGCATCAGTAACAAGAGCCTTGTCCGAGCATATTGGGGCCCGAGTTCCAGCCGGTTTTTCTTCCCTTCATTCTTACTTGCCAAAATGACTTCAGTCCCCAAACTCCAGATCTATATCCCATTTTCCATTCTTGGTTTCCACTGGACCAGAGTGTTTATGGAAAGAACACCAGATTTCAGTCCTGGCTTTTTAAAATAATACATCTAAGGTCTCATCCTACTATAAATTGTATTAGTGGATTCCAAGCAGCAAGAGAAGTAGTTAGGTTGATAATTTTGGGCTCTGGCCTCTGTCAATTGCTCTGCAGAAAAGTGCTATTAATCCCGTATGGAAGATTGCCATCTGATTATACACTAAGAATCTATAAGAACTACCTATACTATCTCCTGACCCTGTAAACTTAGGATTATTACAACACTCTATTTTTGCAAATGTTCTCATTACCTTATATTAGTATCAACTCTGTTTTGTGGCACTTGCTATGTGGCTTTATAATATTCTTTAAAGTTCTTAACTTGGTAGTGAGTAAGAGTAACAGTAAAGGAATATTTTGGCATGTAGCCATTTCTCAGTTTTTCTTTTGTTTTTTTTTTGAGACAAAAGTCTCACTCTGTTGCCTGGGCTAGAGTGCAATGGCATTATTATAGCTCACTGCAACCTGAAATTCCCGGGCTCAAACGATCCTCCCACCTCAGCCTCCTGAGTGGCTGGGACTACAGGTGAGTGCCATCATGTCCGGTTAATTTTTAAGTTTTTTTTAATGGAGATAGGGTCTTGCTATGTTGTCTAGGCTGGACTTGAACTCCTGGCCTCAAGCAATGTTCCTGCCTCAGCCTCTGAAAGTGCTGGAATTACAGGTGTAAGCCACCAATGTGGCTCAAAACTCAACCCTGAGTTTTTCTATGTTAAACATAAGATTTTCTGGGAGAATATGTTAATATATTGATTTCCCCACTGTTCCATTCTATTTCGATGAGACGTAAACAAAGCTTTTGTGTTTCATAACTCAAACAGTTACACTTAACCAAACAGTGTTGTATAAACCGAATCATAAATGTCATGAAAAGTTCAAATACTACAAGTAAGCCAAAACCAAAATTATTTCTAATTCTTCAGCATTTGGTAAAATCTTTTAACAGTATTAGCTTTGAAAAATGAAAAAGTTCTAAACTTGTGATTTTTTTTTTTACTGTTTTTCGTTTTTCCTGCTGTAGCCATCTCTGAAGATAAACTTGCAATTTGACAGAAAACCAAGATATTTTTGGTCAAGATGCTCTTCCCTCTAATGGGATTGTGTATGTATGATTGTTATTCTCCATATTGGAATTTTTGGAGTTCTGGTTTTAGAGTGTTTGAAGCCTCTTTATAAAATTATTTAGGTATTTTGTTTAAAAAACTAATCACGGCACTTGTTAGGAAGGGCAAAGAAGAAGAAATGGTTTCGGTCTCTGCAAATTGGTTTCCCAATAACTCTGTGGGATTAAGTATTATTTTGTCCATTTTTATATGGGGAAACAGGGACTTAAAAAGAGAAAGTAACCTACAATGACACAGCTTGGTAAACTGGTAGAGTTGGAATACAAATCCAAGTGGCTTCCACGTTGGGTGTTTAACCACTAGAATGTAAGAGGGCATTTTAAATTATTTATCAAAGCCACATATTTTGTAATGGCACAAAAAATAGTTTCCTGACCTGCAACTAAAAAAAATGGAGAAATATTTTGTGGTCTACAAGTTTATGCCTTCTCTGGGAGGCAGATCAATGTATGAATCACTACTTTAGTTTATTTAGCCAGAGACCTGTGTTATTTCTTTGTATATGACTCACACTTCATTCAACAAAGTTTGGATTCATTCCCGCCTCAACTTTCCTTCCCTCTCCTCTTTTCAAGGAAACTTGAAAATTATTTTGTTTGCTTTAAATATTTTTTAAAGAGAAAAAAGTATTAATACCTGTATAAAATAAAGCTCTTCCTTTTTCTTTTCTTTTCTTTTCCCTCCCTCCCTCTCATCCTCCTTCCCTCCCTCCTTGCCTGCCTTCCCCCTTACTGCCCTGGAAACCTTTTTCTTTTAAGCATATTATTTCAACCTATTCTAAAAATAATTGCATCAAAAGAGCTTGGCCTTTTCTCTTTCAAAAATTATTTTCAACTGACAAAATACATAAATTTTGGTATTTTAAAAAATCTTCACAAATTATACAAAGCAAAATGGAACACGAATCTGCTCCCTCTAAATCTCACTTCTGCCCTCAGAGGGAAACAAAAAACCTTTTTCAGATGAAGTTACAGATAATCTGTATGTTTTTATATATTAATAAGAGACATGTTATACATATTTTACACTACATTTATCATGCTAGATACTGCTCTAAGTGCTCGAACTCATGAAAACTCGTTTAGTACTCACAACTCTAAGAAGTAATTTGTTCTATTATTGTCCCACAGCTCTTTTTTTTTTTTTTTTTTTTAGTAGATAAGAAAATATTCACAAAAAGATAACTTGTCAAGGTCACACAAGGCAGAAGAGGACAGAGCATGGATTTGAACTCCTGGAAGCCTGGTTCTAAAGTTAAGCCTTAATTACCACTCGTTTTTAATACATAGAAATACAGAAACACATGTGTGCATACACATAGGCACATACATAAATGTTTCATACTACATATAAAAAGTCGGTCATGCGTCCTTGCAGGTCTTTACAAGGAAAAGAAAAACAATCTGCTAAAACCAGATGGAACATTGTATACCACAGTTCCATGAAAAAATTAAAACAAACAAACAGATGGAACAGCCTGAGACGAAGGCTACAAAGCATCTTAGAGTAATAGGCGTGAAAAATATTCCTTGGCTAAAAACTAGATCATTGATGACATTTTCAGTGGAGGAGTAAGAGTGAAAACCAGATTGCTGCTGAACTTGTCTTGCAGGGAAGAAAACTGAAAATTCTTACCTATTGGGTACAATGAACAGTATTCTGGCGATGGGCACACCAAAAGCCCTGACTTAAGCATTATACAAGATATCCATGTAATGAAAACACTTGTACCCTCCCAATATTTTTTTTTTTTTGAGACAGAGTCTCACTCTTTTGCCTGGGCTAGAGTGAGTGCCGTGGCGTCAGCCTAGCTCACAGCAACCTCAAACTCCTGGGCTCAGGTGATCCTACAGCCTCAGCCTCCCGAGTAGCTGGGACTACAGGCATGTGCCACCATGCCCAGCTAATTTTTTCTATATATTTTTAGTTGTCTGATTGATTTCTTTCTATTTTTAGTAGAGACGGGGTCTCGCTCTTGCTCAGGCTGGTTTCGAACTCCTGAGCTCAAACAATCCGCCGGCCTCGGCCTCCCAGAGTGCTAGGATTACAGGCCGCGAGCCACCGCGCCTGGCCCCCTCTCAATATTTTGAAATAAAAAATATATATAAAAGTTAAAAAAAGGAAATTCTTAAAAGTAATTGATCCAGAAAAATCAAATGTGTAACAACCCTTTAAGGTTAATTTGCATCTAGCAGGTAGACTGGCCCCAACCTGTTAAATTATACTGTACCCTACACAGCATGGTTAGCCTTTCAGCATTGAGTGCCTTATTGATGGGGTTCCTATCTTAAGTAATTTTTAATGCCATGTACGGTGACAGGGCAAGACTCATATTTTATGTATTACAGTATTTAAATTGAAACCCCACTGTAAAAGAACACAGGGAAAAAGTTTAGGAACCTGGACTTTTCCTTATTTCTTGATTCTCTAGTTCACACCTCAATTTAACTGCCCACCATCCACCCCTTCTAGGATCGCATTAAAGGCATCAAAAGATCTGTTTCCTAAATTAAAGCCTGTCATCCTTTCAAAATTCAAATCTCATTACATCATGTTTAAAATGCTTCACTGGCTTTCCTTTCTACTTGATAAAAACCAAAATCCTCAATTTTGCCTAAAAGGCCTTGCAGCATTGATTCTTGCCTATCTCATCAGCCTTACAAAAGCCATTTTTCCATCTTTTCTACTTCTTGTACCTCCTCACTTCTCTTTAGTGTTGCCCCAATGACCTACTTCTGTCTCGTGTATTAAGTTCCTGCTTTAGAGTTAAGAGGTTTCTCCTTGGCTCTTCCGTCAGCCTTGAAGACTTTTACCCTCGATTTTGTCCAACTAATTCAACTTCATCCCTCAAATTCTGCTTTAAATGTCACTTGGCCAGGAAAGACCTTGGTGAACCTGTGTTGGTCAGTTGGGGCATAATCCCACAGGGTGGGACAGACCCACCCACTTCCCCCACTGAGATGCAAATAGATGCAAAGAGGTGTTCCTTCTTTCCCAGCAGGGGTAGCCAGCCCTTATCTCCACCTTGCAACTCCAGGATAAATGAAGCAGTTTGCTGTATTGTTCTCCATTCCCTTGCCCTCTGGAAGGAGGATGGTGTGGTGGTGAAGATTAAAAACCAACTTGCAACCTCACTTTGACTCTCAAGCTGCTCATAGAAATAAATAATTCTAAGAACCTGAAAAGGTAGCCACTGGTAATTAAACGTCAGTTGAAGCCAATAAGGGGCCTGATCAAGACTTCTTCACACGCTCCCCTCTGCTAACGGTCATTGAGCATGCGCAGGCTGTTTCCCCGCCCACTCTGGTGGAACCGCCAACTACCACGCATGCTGAGTCCGATGCACAAAGTCGCGCAGTCGGGGTGGTGCTGGGTCTTGTCCTGCTCCCCGCTGAGCTCTGTCGTTCCTGCACATCCTCGGGCCTGAGCTGTAGATCCACCTGCTCGGGGTAAGCTGAGAGAGGGCCGAAGGAAAGGCCCGGGAGGACGCGGCGGGAGAATTAACCGGACAGGGGCTTCCCGAGCATTTGCTGTTCTCAAACCTCAGGGTCGTGGCTTGTCCACGACTAGATCGCCTTGGTCTCTGGCAAAGCTCTTGTGAAAAATTCAGGTTCCTGGTCCCAGATTTGTAGAGTTAGAATAAGAGTAGTGGGCCTGCTTTAATTTTTCAAGAATATTTTGATCTGAATTAGAATTTGTCAAGTAGTCACGTTATCTTCAAAAAATTAGTATGTGTTTGGAGGTGGGGGCAGAGAGTTAAGGGAGTGAAGTTGGTAGCCGCCATTTGAGTGGTCTCCACCCTATGTCGTCTGCACCTCCCTATTTAAACATCCTTTAATCTTCACGAGGGTCTTACAGGTAGGAATTAGCATTTAAACTTTATAGACCAGGTGGTCTATGACGTGTTAAGAAGCATCCACTATGACAGTGGTTGAAACAGCTGGGAATCTACCACAGGTTTTATTCATCAAACAAGCTAGAGACGCACTCTCACCAAGAAGCTTACAGTCTAGTGGAGGATTTGGACACATTAGCCATAACATGGCAAAAATCAAGTTGTAAAACCAAATCACAACTATAATATGTGATATGATAGGGAGCTAGACAAAAGGACTAGAACTGGATGTTAATGGATCTTTTTAGCTTTGTTTTCCTTAAAGTAGTACTTCACAAAGTGTGGTCCCCAAGCCAACAGCATCACCTGGAAATTTATTAGAAATAAAACAGACGTACTGAATCAGAAATTGGGATATGGCCCCAGCAATTTTTTGTTTGTTTTGGGGGGCGGTTAATTTTTTTTTTTTTATTTCGGCATATTACGGGGGTACAAATGTTCGGGTTATGTATATGGCCCTTGCCCCACCCAAGTCAGAGCTTCAAGCATGTCCCTCCCCCAGACTGTGTGCTCCGCACCCAT
The DNA here is from genome assembly GCA_004363605.1 of Indri indri. Lineage (NCBI taxonomy): Eukaryota > Metazoa > Chordata > Mammalia > Primates > Indriidae > Indri > Indri indri. Next base: position 43,714 of record RJWJ010007502.1, on the reverse strand, counting down.
TAGGTGTGCATATACCCATCGCCTCCTCCCCCCTCCCATCTGCACGGCACCTGATGAATGTTATTACTGTATGTGCACTGAAGTGTGGATGAGTTAATACCAATTTGATGGTGAGTACATGTGGTGCTTGTTTTTCCATTCTTGGGGATACTTCACTTAGTAGAATGGGCTCCAGCTCTATCCAGGATAATACAAGAGGTGCTATATCACCATTGTTTTTTGTGGCTAAGTAGAACTCCATGGTATACATATACCACATTTTATTAATCCACTCATGTATTGATGGGCATTTGGGTTGTTTCCACATCTTTGCAATTGTGAATTGTGCTGCTATAAACATTCTAGTGCAGATGTCTTTTTTATAGAATGTCTTTTGTTCTTTTGGGTAGATGCCCAGTAATGGGTTTGCTGGATCAAATGGTGTTCTACTTGTGTCTCTTTGAGGTATCTCCATATTGCTTTCCACAGAGGTTTTGTACTAGTGAGCAGTCCCAGATTTAAGACTAAAGTAACACAACAAACAAATGCCATGTGTGATCCCAGACTGGGTCTGAGATCTTAAAATTTTAAAATGAACTAAAAGAATATTTTTGGAACAAATGAGAATTATAGTATGTACTCTGTATCATAAAACATTGTATCAGCATTAAATTAGGTACAACAAAATTATAGGCAAGCTGGCTCTGGGGGCGCACGCGGCCGAGCCCCAGGCCTGCAGCTGCCACCTCCAATAGGCAAGTGCTGCCCGCCGCCTGCAGGGGCGGCCCCAGCCCAGGCCAAGGATGAGGGGAGACAGGATGGCAGTCACTTCCCGCGATCGCCGCCTGGCGGGCCTCAGCAGCCACCCCAGCCCGCCTCTGGCCGACATGCCACGACTCGCCGCCATCTTCCTCATGAGGGACGGGCTGCCCTCGGTGACAGCCCGTGGTCACTGCCCCACCCCGGTATAGGTAAGGGTGCCACTTTTCCCCTGCCATGGCGTCAGGCTAGCTCACAGCAACCTCAAACTCCTGGGCTCAAGGAATCCTTCTGCCTCAGCATCCCAAGTAGCTGGGATTACAGGTTCATGCCAACACACCAAGGTAATTTTTTGTGTTTTGTGTAGATATCAGGTCTCTTTTTTTTTTTTTTTTTTTTTTTTTTTGAGACATAGTCTCACTCTGTTGCCCGGGCCAGAATGCCGTGGCGTTAGCCTAGCTCCCAGCAACCTCAAACTCCTGGTCTCAAGCGATCCTCCTGCCTCGGCCTCCCGAGTAGCTGGGACTACAGGCATGTGCCACCATGCCCGGCTAATTTTTCTATATATTTTTAGTTGTCCAGCCAATTTATTTCTATTTTTTTAGTAGAGATGAGGGTCTCACTCTTGCTCAGACTGGTCTAGAATTCCTGAGCTCAAACAATCCGGAGTGCTAGGATTACAGGGCTGAGCCACCTAGCCCGGCCGAGCCTTCACTTTTTAAACTGATTCTTTCCCCTCATTAAAATCTGTCAGTAACTCCCCTGTAAGTCAGGACAAAGTTTCCCATCCTTAGCTTACCATTCAGAACCCTTCATATTTCATTGTCTTCATCTGACTACGGTCCTCTACCTTTTAAATTTATTTCTTTCTTTTTCACATTTATTTATTTATGACAAATATATCCTTTATCTATACCTTATTTTTTTTTAAAAAAAAGCATAGGTTTCCAGCTATTATATCTACAATAAACATATATATATAATATATATAGTATATATATTATATATATATAAAAGCATAAGTGTCATGCTCTTCTTCCTCTGCACAAAACACTCCCTGCTTAGATTACTCTATCCTCACTATATTTTGCTCCTTTGGGAAGCCCAAGAGAAATGTTCTCTAGGATGATTTATTATGTGTCTGGCACTATGCTAGGGATCTTCCATACAGTCAGATTCAATTAAACCATCAGAACAACCCCATAAGTTAGGAGCTACTAATATTATCCTCAATTAGAGATGTAAAAGCTAAATCTCCAAGAATTTGGAACAGACTTATCCAACATTACATTAACTGTCATAATTACTGGCATGATACTCAATCACTAACCTGTACTGCCCCTTCTTCATACCCCCATGGTATCCTATGCATCCCTCTATTATCTATATCAAAGCACTACGTTTTTCATACTTGAATATTCACATTTTTCATATTTGATAACATATCCCTAAAATTTTAAAGGACAAAAATGGGATTGTGGATTCCAACATTATAAAGTAAAAACAGATAAAACAAAGCTGAGCACAGTGGCTCACCCCTATAAATCCTAGCACTTTGAGAAGCTGAGAAGGAGCATCCCTTGGGATGCAGCCTGAGCAACATAGTGAGACCTTAGCTCTACAAAAAATAGAAAAATTAGCAAGATGAGGTGGCAGGTGCCTGTAGTCCCAGCTGCCTGGGAGGCTGAGGCAGGAGGATCACATGAGCCTAGGAGTTTAAGGGTGCAATGAGCTATAACCATGCCACTGCACTCCAGCCTGGGCAATAGAGCCAGATCCTGTCTCAAAAACAAACAAATAAACAAAACAATAAAACAGATAAAAAACAAATTGAGAGCTAGCAATACCTGACAGAACTGAGTTTTCATCCATCTCTGCTACTTTAGTTATATGTATTTGGCCAAATTAATTTCTCTTAGTTTCAGCTTTCTTTTCAGAAAGTAAGAAACAGTACTGTCTCATATTACAAACATAAATGAATGATGTAAGGCACATGGCACAGTCCCTGGCACTTAACACATATACAATAAAAAATATTATAAAACTATCTCAAAATCTCAAGAACTCATACAAATTTAACTGAATCCATATACTATTAATATACCATGTTGTACTTTAATATTACATGTATGTATATCTACTTACATATCAAACACTGATACTTAATCTGAAAGCTGCCATGTCTCACATAGTTGCTAAATCCTCAATGACTAGTAAAGGCATTAACTTCTAACAGGCTGACTGTAATAGTGTGCTTCATGAAATATTCCTACACTAATTTAGGAAAAGTTTCAGAATTTTAAAATACGCCTTTAAGTTTATACTAAAATAATCAGCCCTCCATATCTGCAGGTTCTGCGTATGCTGATTCAACCAACTACAGATAGGCACACTCGGGGATCCTGGAACCAATCCCCCACAGATACCCAGGGATGACTTTACATTCGACTTGTAGAAAATCCCAACAACACAGAACAACATAAAATAAAGTATATTGTCCTTTCCAGACCGCTTCCCCTACCTGCCCACACTACATGTGGCTGTGGTGGCTACTGATGACTTCCAATCCTTGTTTAATACTTTCCAGCAGACCAAGAAAGATAGGAAGTGCAAGGGACTACAGCAGGAATGGGGAACCTTGTATTAAAAGGATTTGCTCTGTAAAATTTGGATTAAATCCAAAGGCCGCACTTAAGAATATAGAAGGCCGCAGGTTCCCCACACCTGGACTAGGGGAATAGGGGTGAGGTTGCATAGGGTGGTTGGAGATTAAAAAAATTGAAACTGAAGAAGTTTTAAGAATCTTGCTCAATGTCACGCAGCTAGTAAAGTGGAGAGCATAATTGGGAAAATTATAAAATTAGAAGAAAAAAATATGTACCAAAAAAGGACTCTAGCACAGTGCAAGGGACATAACAGGTACTCACTCCGGGTATCATTAGGTCTTCACCCCCCTCCCCACCCCCACTTTTCCCAAGCACACACACAAATCAGTCTTCTTTACTTGCCTCTCTAGCCTCTTGGGCAGTAATTTAAAATCAAAAATCAGTCTTCCCTACTTTTCAGAATCAGGCCATAAAAGCTCTGTAGGCACGTCACCACCCTAGTTCAAGCTTCCCACATCCCTCTTCTGGATACACAATGGTGCCTCTAATCAGTTTCCTAACTCCATAGCTAAAATACTCTTTTCAAACACAAATACAATCCTTTTATCTTCCAACTTAAAACACTCTTTTATTACTTTAAGGAAGCAGTTCTCAAACCTTGATCTCAAACGATGATCACCTTGAGGTCTTGGTAAAAGTGTGCTGGGGCCAGGCTGGGCCCTAGGATTACAGGCTCACACCTGTAATCCTAGCACTCTGGGAGGATCCCTTGAGGCCAGGAGCTCAAGACCAGTCTGAGCAAGAGTGAGATCTTGTCTCTACAAAAAATAGAAAAATTAGCTGACTTCTTAGCATGCACCTGTAGTTCCAGCTACTTGAGAGGCTGAGGCAGGAGGATCGCTCAAGCCCAAGAGTTTGAGGTTGCAGTGAGCTATGAAGATTCCACTATACTCTACCTGGGGTGACAGAGCAAGGAAAAAAAACTAGGACTGCAAACTAGTACAAAACCTCTGCAGAAAGCAATATGGAGATACCTCAAAGAGATACAAGTAGAACTACCATTTGATCCATCAAACCCATTACTGGGCATCTACCCAAAAGAACAAAAGACATTCTATAAAAAAGACATCTGCACTAGAATGTTTATAGCAGCACAATTCACAATTGCAAAGATGTGGAAACAACCCAAGTGCCCATCAATACACGAGTGGATTAATAAAATGTGGTATATGTATACCATGGAGTTCTACTCAGCCACAAAAAGCAATGGTGATATAGCACCTCTTGTATTATCCTGGATAGAGCTGGAGCCCATTCTACTAAGTGAAGTATCCCCAAGAATGGAAAAACAAGCACCACATGTACTCACCATCAAATTGGTATTAACTCATCCACACTTCAGTGCACATACAGTAATAACATTCATCAGGTGCCATGCAGATGGGAGGGAGGAGGAGGGGACGGGTATATACACACGCAATGGGTGCGGTGCGCACAGTCTGGGGGATGGACATGCTTGAAGCTCTGACTTGGGTGGGGCAAGGGCCATATACGTAACCTAAACATTTGTATCCCCAAATATGCTGAAATAAAAAAAAAAGTATCAACAAAAAAAAAGAAAAAATAAGCCTTAAATCTATTTTTCATAACATTGACATTTCTGAAGAATGCATACTAGTTGTCTCTTAGAATGCCCCACGATCTGAATTAGAATAATTTTCTCATGATTAGATTGAAGTTAAATATTTTTGGCAAGAATGTTATATAGGTAGTGTTGTGTACTTATCATTGCATTGTATCAGAAAACACATAAGGTTTGTCCCATGATTTTTGTTGTTGTTTTTAATAAGTAACATGTGGTGAATCTCTACAATATGAATATTCTGTTTTTCCAAGAACTTCCACCCAATAATTTTAGCATTCATTGATGATTCTTGTGTGAATGTTGTAATACATTTGCAATTGTGGAATCAGGTTTTTTAACTTAATGTCTTTTCTCTCCCATAGGAAGGATTCCTTGTCTTGGTTCTGAGGCTGCTTTCTTGAATAAGAAAACGATTAGGCTTGACTTAAGATCATTGAGTGGAAAGAGCAGCAGCCCGGCTAATATGTTCTAATATTCAATAGGCTACAGGCTGCGAAGCATTGTTGGCAGCAGACTCTGGAGCTAAGGGCACAGAGCTAAAGGTTTTAGAGACTGTCATCAACACATCAAGTCAGCAGAACCAAAAGCTGGCCAGCTTTCAAGGTCTGGGGAAAGATATCCACTGCCTACTGGATCTTGAGCTCTAGAGAACCAGGCTTTACTAAAAGAAGCATTACCTTACCCACCACCAGCTCAATGGAGACTGTGACAGCCCTGGCAGATCTGCAAGCAGAGGCTAGCTGTCCCATCTGTCTGGACTACTTGAAAGACCCAGTGACCATCAGCTGTGGGCATAACTTCTGTCACCCCTGCATCAGTATGTCCTGGAAGGATTTCGATAATAGTTTCCCCTGTCCTGTCTGCCACTTCTGCTGTCCAGAAAGGAAATTCATAAGCAATCAACAGCTGGGTAATTTGACTGAGATTGCTAAGCTACTCCAGGTAAGAAGAAGCAAAAGGAAGCAACAGGAAGAGAATCTTGTATGTGAGAAGCACAATCAGGTTCTGACCTTTTTCTGTGAAAATGACCTGGAAGTTTTATGTCTGCAGTGCAATTCCTCCACTGACCACCAGCATCACCGTGTTTGGTCCATAGAAAAGGCTGCATCCTTTCATAAGAAAAATTTGGAGTGTTACATTGCATCATGGAAGGAGAGTGTGGAACTATTTGAAAAAGTGGGAACTATGCAAACCAGAAAATCACTGGAACTGAAAAAAAAGGTAAAACATAGGAGAGAAGAAGTAAAGTCTGAATTTGAGCAACTTAGGTTGTTTCTCCAAAATCAGCAGGAGACTGTTCTTAGGCAATTACGAGATGAAGAGATGGCTATTTTAGCAAAACTAAATGAAAACCTAACAAAATTTTCAGATCATGCCTCCTCATTAAAATATCTATTAAAGGAGACAGAGCGCGAATATGTGAAGTCAGAACTGGAATTACTGGCAGATATTAAGAGTATCTATCACACATATAAAAACTTAAAATGCCCTGAGCCCTTTTCATTCATATTAAAAGAATATGGTTACCATCTTCCTCCACAATATTCTGGCCTTAACAAAATCATCAAGCAATTTCAAGTAGATGTAATTCTAGATCCTGAAACAGCACATCGTAAACTTTTTGTCTCAGAAGATAGAAAAACTGTGCGATATGGAAATACAATGCAAAACTTACCTCATAACCCAGGAAGATTTTATCTCTGCCCAGCTGTTCTGGGTTCTAATGCATATCAGTCTGGCAGGCAGTATTGGGAAGTAGAAGTGAAAGACAAGCCTGAATGGGTTGTGGGTGTCTGTGATGACTCTCTTCCCAGAAGGAAGAAGAGTCAGAATCAACCAATGTCAGTAAAGAATGGATTATGGGGAATTGGGCGATGTAGTCAGAGTAATTATATTGCACTGGGTCCTAAAAAAGCTAATCTTCTGCCAAAAGTAATACCTAGTAAGATTGGCATTTTTTTAGACTTTGAAATGAGTGAGGTTTCCTTTTACAATTTGAATGATAGATCTCTTCTGTATACTTTCAATGACCATTTCACAGGAAGACTTTGGCCTTATATCTATACTGGAACTGACTCAAAACTTCTTAAAATCTGTACAGTAACAGATTCTGAATGATGAACTACTGAAAGACTCTCATTTGTTTCTTTTTCTTTCAGTTAGTGGACATAACTAAGCCAGTAAATCTAATCTTAACAATTCTTTATTTTTTTTTCAGTTTCCTCCATAACCAGCACGATATTTATCTCAGTTTCAGCAACTTCTAAAAAATGTGATGGTAGTGCCTACTTTGTAGATAAATTTTGGGGTACAGTTGGAAGGTGCTTTAGAAATTCTAAGATTAAATACTTGAAAAATGTATTACTTAAGAAAATTCATGGCCGGGCACAGTGGCTCACGCCTGTAATCCTAGCACTCTAGGAGGCCGAGGCGGGAGGATTACTTGAGCTCAGGAGTTTGAGACCAGCCTGAGCAAAAGCGAGACCCCCTCTCTACTATAAATAGAAAGAAATTAGCTGGACAACTAAAAATAGAAAAAAAAATTAGCGAGGCATGGTGGCGCGTGCCTGTAGTCCCAGCTACCTGGGAGGCTGAGGCAGGAGGATCGCTTGAGCCCAGAAGTTTGAGGTTGCTATGAGCTAGGCTGACGCCACGGCACTCTAGCCCAGGCAAGAGAGTGAAGACCCTGTCTCAAAAAAAAAAAAAATTATTATTATTATTGCTCCAGTAATTCCAAATAAAAACCCAATAACTTTCTGTATTAATTTTCTACATATGATTCCTTTAAGAAAAATTAAGTCTTGCTACTCCTGAGTACAAGGGGCCTAGGGCTGGGGCCTTTCTCTACACAGGCAGGGTTCCCTCACTGGTGCTTCCTGGGGTTTCGCAAGGGATCTGGGGCCCAGGGGCCTCTGCAGTAGCATCTTGGGGCAGACACCTTTCTGGGGTTCCTCTGAGGTGGGGTGGGCTTCCCTTTGGAATGGGGTGAAGGTTTCCTGGACAAGGTTTCAGGAAAGAAGGGGCGATTTGGAGGCTAGGAGTTTGAAGGCTGCATCCTATCCGTAAGAGGGGCGCTTGGTGAGGGCTTGTCCTGGAGGGAGGGTATAGGAACCAAGCACTGGTTGGGATTATGGCTCTGGGGGGAACAGGGTGTGTTTTCAAGCCACATCTGGAGAAGCTGGTGGGTTGGGGGCCAGCCCCGAGGTAGCTCAGGGACACTTGGGAGATTCGTCATAGAATACAGAATCTTAGAGACCTTGAGATGCATTTATGAGGTCAGAGAAACTCCCAAGGAGCAATTCTTTCTGAAGGTGTCAAGAATCTGGGGTCTTCTTCCTTGGAGATGATTTGGGGACCATCCAGGGTTTCTGAGAGGGACTCAGGGAGTTGGAGTAGGAGAAAACCCAAGATGAAGGAGTGACTGGTTTTCCTTTGGGGTGGGATGGGAGGGTAGAGGTCTGGGTCTCAAGGAATGGGGGATTTCCGGAATGGTCAAGGGGCTGGATCTTTTTTTTAAAATCTCTTGGGTCTGAGGGGAAAGTTCTCTCAGAGCAAGGGTGAGAGGGTGCCTCTCTGAGGACTGGGTAGTCCCAGAAGAGCCTCAAAGGCAAGGTCTGGGCATTATTTCTAGATTCTGGAGGAGGTTGCTGTAGAAGCTAAGAATCCAGATTGGGGGAGTCTCAGAGGTGCTAGGCACAGGCGTTTTCCCAGCGAGGCTCTGGGTGGCTCAGAAAGGACTCTGGACAGGTTTGGGGGGAGGGAGGGAAGGTGCAGGATGGAGGGAGGTGGCACCAAGGGGTTAGGGGGCCCCTAGGAGTGCACAAGGTCTGAATGGGGGGCAAAAAAAAAAAAAAGAAAAAATCAAGGCTTTAATAAAGGCATATATGATTACTCAAAACATCTGTATTTTTCCCTTTATGATCTAGATGGTTTATATTTCTTTTTCATGCCTGATGGTACTGACTAGGACCTTCAATACAATGTCAAATAGAAGAAGCGAGAGCAGATACTTCTGTCTTCTTCCTGGTCATATTTTAAAAGTAATATTTGAGCTCGAAAATTCTTTTTTAAAAATATTTTTTATTTTTATTTCTTTTTAGAGTCAGGGTTTTGCTACATTGCCCAAGCTGATCTTGAATACTGGCCTTAAGCAATTGTCGTGCCTCAGCCTGCCAAGTAGCTGGGCTCACAGGCAAGAGACACCACAGCTGGCTTCTTGTATTAACTAACTTTGTCTGGGAGGCTGAGGCGGGAGAATCGCTTGAGCTTAGGAGTTCGAGACCAGCCTGAGCAAGAGTGAGACCCCTGTCTCTACTAGAAAAAAAAAAAAATAGAAATTAGCTGGACAATTAAAAAATATATAGAAAAAATTAGTCGGGCATGGTGCACATGCCTGAAGTCCCAGCTACTCGGGAGGCTGAGGCAGAAGGATTGCTTGAGCCCAGGAGTTTGAGGTTGCTGTGAGCTGGGCTGATGCCACGGCACTCTAACCCCCCGGGCAACAGAGTGAGACTCTGTCTCAAAAAAAAAAAAAAAAACCAAGAGTCACAACACTGTTTATTGGAAGAGCTATCATTTCTTCCATGGATTGTTAGTGACACCTGTGTTATCTGATATCTGTAATCTATCCCACTGGTCTATTGTTGTATCCTTTAGCCAATACCACATTCAATATTATGAATATTATAAGTCTCTTATTCTTGATATCTCATGACAGTTTTCATCATGTCTTTGGGATTACCGTGGCAACTTGACCTCTTCATATAAATTTTAGAATCAGCTTGCCAAATTAACTTCATAATTGAGTTGTCCAGTCAATGAACATGTTATGCGTTTACATCTAAGTTTCCCTTAAATGTAAAACATATCAACCAGCTAATGAACATCTTTATGTCTAAGTCTCCCTTAACAATGCATGCAACACCCATTAGTCCTTTTTGGGTACAACTAAATATTCTGACTCACAAGTCTACCATAGAGCAAACTTGGTATTAGGATTACTCAGAAGGACATCTGACAGAAAACAGCTGGCCAGTAGGTAGCTTTAGACACTTCCCCCTTCTCCAGGCCCATCAGTGGAAGCCAAAGGGGTCCCCCAGAAAAAAACCTACTCCTGTGAACCTATAACAGGTCTCAAATATCTCTTCAAAAAAAAAAAAAACCTCCCAGCCGGGCGCAGTGACTCACGCCTGTAATCCTAGCACTCTGGGAGGCCAAGGTGGGAGGATCGCTCAAGGTCAGGAGTTCAAGACCAGCCTGAGCAAGAGCAAGACTCCATCTCTACTAAAAATAGAAAGAAATTGGCTGAACAACAAAAAATATATATAAAAAAAAAGTTAGCCGGGCATGGTGGCGCATGCCTGTAGTCCCAGTTACTCAGGAGGCTGAAGCAGTAGGATTGCCTGAGTCCAGGAGTTTGAGGTTGCTGTGAGCTAGGCTGATGCCACGGCACTCTAGCCCGGGCAACAGAGCAAGACTGTCTGGAAAAAAACCCTCCGAGCAAGACTCTGTCTGAAAAAAAACCCTCCCAGCTACAGGTAAATAACCAGGGGATCTGTGTCAAAAAATCCAGGAGGATTTAGCACAATATCCTCCAATGGAGCCTGATACCCCACAGGCCCCATTCCCTAGTTCTTGACTAACCCTTGCAGTATTCACCCAGGCCCCGGGCCCTACCAAATACCCAGTCATATATTTGTACAAAAAATTAGATACAGTGGCTCAGGACTGGCCAGGCCGCCTTCGGGGCCCTGGCCGCTTCAGCTCTCCTGTTAGAAAAAGTTCCAAGTACACCTGGAAAAACCCCCTGACCATTTATACTAATCATCAGTTAAAAGAACTATTAAACTCCAGAGGCCCCCATTTGCTGACTGATTCTAGAATCCTCAGATGCCAGGTGTTATTGCTGGAGAACCAGCCAGGGGACCTAGTCATTGTAAAGACTTGAAAAAAAGAAAAAAACAGTAAGAGAAAAATATTTCAAAGGTTAAGAATATGAAGAGATATATATGTATGTGTGTGTGTGTGTGTGTGTGTGTGTGTGTGTGTATATATATATATTTTTTTTTTTTTTTTGAGACAGAGTCTCACTCCGTTGCCCGGGCTAGAGTGCCGTGGCATCAGCCTAGCTCACAGCAACCTCAAACTCCTGGGCTCAAGTGATCCTCCTGCCTCAGCCTCCCAAGTAGCTGGGACTATAGGCATGCACCACCATGCCCGACTAATTTTTTCTATATATATTTTTAGTTGTCCAGCTAATTTCTTTCTATTTTTAGTAGAGACAGGGTCTCACTCTTGCCTCGAACTCCTGAGCTCAGACGATCCTCCCGCCTCGGCCTCCCAGAGTGGTAGGATTACAGGCATGAGCCACCATGCCCAGCCAGAAAAGATCTTATACAGTAAATTTTTGTCTTAAGACAAACTGGTTACTTAAGAAAGAAAATTTTAAGACAAAGCAGAAAATGCAAACATATCACAGATGGTCTATAAGTTGTAAAAAAAGTCTGTAAAAAAAATTTTTGCATGTAATCAAATTGACTATAATTGAAAAAAAGTTGGTTAAAACAACAGAACTCTCTTAAAATATTGATTAATCTTCAGGTCCTTCAGGAATAACTGGAATCCTGACTAACACCACTTATATCAGCTACAACTGTAAAATTATGGTCCTAATCTTAGGTCCCTGTATTTTTACTATTCTTGTTAAGTTTATCTCTTCCACACTACAACAATTCTAGACAAAATTTCTAATAACACAGGATTTTCAGCCAATTCCCACAAGTGATGAGTCCCTAAACACTTTAGATTTAGCCACACAACGCTTCTACCAACACAAGCCCTGACCTTAACTCCTCTGACAGACAACAAGGGTTATGGGAGCCTAACCCAACTTCACCCCCATCTGAAAAAAATAGTTACAGACAACAAATAAACCCCATAACCCCTGAAAAAATTCAGGGTCCCAAATCCTAGATGGGGGATGTTAGAGTAGGTAGAAAAGTAAGACATGAGCAGAGGAGGTATACAGAATGGGCACATAAACAAATAGGATACTGAGTAAGAAAGTACACTACAAGATAAGGTAACCCAGTTGTCACAATATGTTAGTGCAAGAAAAGTAAGACATGAACAGAGAAAATACAAACACAAATAAATGGGATGCTGAGTAAGAGAATATACTGGAACAATAAGATAAGGGTAGCCACAACTATCACAAGAAACAACAAAAACAACACAGGGCACATTATAGTTCCCCCTCCACCCCTCCATGGGCTGTGGACACCACAACACATCTGGGCCTAACTATATAAGGTCTCACCAACCCCCCCCCAACTCACCTGAGAGCAGGAAGGAGACAACATCCTCATGGGTCAAAAGAAAAAAAAAGAGGAAAAGAGACAATGTCATAAAGGAAGAGAGGCCAGACAGGAGAAAAAGAGGTAACATAGAGACCCCAGTGCCACTGTCCCCTAGGACGTGTGCCCACTCCTAGCCCTTTTGGAGTGTACTATCGCTTACTTTAGAAATCCAAAGAAACCCCAGGGCCACAGTCTGCTCGGACATGTGCCTGCTCTTAACCCTTTTAAGAGAGAACTTTCGCTTTAATGAACTTTGCTGCTTGCTGCTTCAAACCTGTCTCTTGCTTTCATTCTTTGACCACCACAAGACAAGAATGGAAGAGTTCAACAGCCATTCGACAGCCGGTAACACTTTCACCTCAGCTTCCCAAAGTTCTGGGATTACAGGTGTGAACCACCACACCTGGCTCAAAGATTGCTTTTTGTTTTTCTATAAATTTGTTTTCCTGTAAAATAGTTGTCGTATTTTTTATTTGCTTTGTTTTCCATGTTCTTATCCTTAATTCATGCCCAAACTGCCCCTGCAATTGTCTAAACCTATGAATTCATTTAAAAACATCTGGCTGTATACCACTTTGATCTTGCAAACTACTCTGAAGGAAACCTCTTGATCTGCTCCAACCCAGGTTTGGAGCCAATTTGGCAGGTTGGTTCACAGAGCCAGCAACTCAGATATCTTGGGGATTCCCTTGGCATCTCTTGAATTGTTTTTCCTGTTGCTGTATGTTTTTCCATTTGGTGGTTGGTTTCTTGTGTCATTGAAGCACATCCTTCAGCAACTTTCTAATAAAGGCTCATGGGAAATAAATTTTTTGACAACTTTGTGTCTGAAAATGTCTTCATTGCATCCTAATACTTAAAAGTTTTTTAGAGCATAGAATTCTAATTTTGAAACAATTTACTCTTACATATTTTCAATCTTTTAATTGTAAAATATATCGTTATGATATCTAAAATGTATTGTAAAATACATTAGCATGGACAATGTGCTATAAGCATGAGTTTTAATAAATACTATATACAGAGTTGCCCTAATCAGTAATTCATAATAAGCAAGCTCAGCTGGCATTCTAATGGCTGAATTTCAGCTACTATAATTGCTTCAATTATGTTAATCTTCCACCAATACTGAGACTATAATTTTTTTTTTTTTTTTTTTGGAGACAGGGTCTCACTCTCTTGCCTGGGGCGAGTGCCGTGGCATCAGCCTAGCTCACAGCAACCTCAAACTCCTGGGCTCAAGCAATCCTACTGTCTCAGCCTCCCGAGTAGCTGAGACTACAGGCATGTGCCACCATGCCCGGCTAATTTTTTCTACATATTTTTAGTTGTCCAGCTACTTTCTTTCTATTTTTGGTAGAGACGGGGTCTCGCTCTTGCTCAGGCTGGTTTCGAACTCCTGAGCTCAAACAATCCGCCCGCCTCGGCCTCCCAGAGTGTTAGGATTACAGGCGTGAGCCACCGTGCCTGGCCCTGAGACTATAATTAAAACAATGGGTTATAATGGACATCAAAAATGGGATGGCACTGGCAAATCAGTATTACAGGAGATACAAGTATTGACTGAAATATTAGAGGATCTACAAGCTCATTGGCTTCCTTAGCCAAGAAAATAGCCATAGTTTAAAAGCACAGAATCACTTCTGTCAGTGAAAAAAGAGTTTCCTAATTGAAAAATGTAGCCAGGCACAGTGGCTCATGCCATTTAGTCCCAGCGACTTGGGAGGCTGAGGCAGGAGGATCACTTGAGCCCAGGAGTTCAAGGCTGCAACGAGCTAGGATCATGCCACTACACTCCAGCCTAGGTGACAGAGTGGAATCCTGAAGTGAAAAGAAAAGAAAAGAAAAGAGAAAAATCTGATGGTGTATTTTCAACACCCCTGCTCTGCACTGCCCCTGACAGTTTCTACCTACTTAATATTCCTCCTCCAACTTTATGTCCCATCACTATAATATTCTTTTCCCTACTTCACCCACATCAGGCTTCTTTCTCATTGTTCTATTCTTTGTCATCACCCAAGCTAAGGCACTGGGATAGTGGAAAGAGCGTGCATTTGAAATCCTATACTAATTGAGCAGTTTGTGCCAGTTATCAATTTATTGCCTCTCACTTTTACCTTTTCAAAGAATCAACTTTGATTTTGTTGATTTTCTCTATTTCCAATTTATAATTTTATTTATTTCTGGTCTTATTTTTATTTTTATTCCTTCTACTTATGTTTAATTTTCTCTTTTTTCTCAAGTTTCTTAAGGTAAAGACTTAAGTTACTGATTTTAGATCTTTTTTCCTTTTCTAATATGTGCATTTAATGCTATAAGTTTCCCTGTAACTACTGCTTCAGCTGTATCCCACAAACATTGGTGTTTTTATGTAGCCAAAATGCTTTTTTAATTTTCCTGAGACTTACTCTGACCCATGGGTTATTCAGAAATGTCTTACTTAATTTTTGAATTTTGGGGAGGTTTCCCAGATATTTTTCTCTACTTGGCATCTATTTTAATTCTGTATGGTCTGATAATACAGTTTGTGTGATTTCTATTCTTTAAATGTGTCAAGACATGTTTTATAGCCCATGATATGGTCTAGGTGAATATTCCATAAGAACTTGAAAAGAATGTGTATTTTGTCTTCTCTGTTTTTTGTTTGTTTGTTTGTTTTACAAATTTGGAAACAAGGTCTTGCTATGTTGCTCTGGCTGGCTCCATTGACTTCTGCTGTTCACAGGCATAATCATAGTGCACTGCAGTCTTGAACTCCTGCGCTGAAGTGATCCTCTCCCCTCTGCCACCTGAGTAGCTGGAACTACAAGTGTGCACCACATTGCTGGCTTTAGTTGGGCATGTTTTATAATTTCATTTTATCTATTCAATTAACTTATTATTTTATATATCTTTTAAAAACATCTTTAGTGATTTTCCTAGGGTTTACAGTATACATTTTAAAATAATCTGGGACCACCTTCAAATAAGATTATACTGCTTCCTTTTCAGTATAAGGACCTTATAGTAGTATATTCCCAATTCCTCTCACTGATTCTTTGTGCTATGGTGATCATACATTTGACTTTCACATATGCTAGAAAAACACTATACATTGTTGCTTTAAACAGCCAGTTATCTTTTAGACCATTATTCATGCATTTTATTTTTTATACACTTCATTTCTTTGTGTAAAATACAAGTTTCTGACATACATAATATTCCTTTGGCCTGAAGAACTTCCACTAACATTCCTTGTAGTGTAGATTTGATGGCAATGAATTTTCTCAGTTTTATTTTTGTAAGTATTTCTCCCTCATTTTTTTCTTTTCTTTTCTTTTTTTAATCTCCTGGGTTTACCAGGATATCCTCTTTTGAGAAGTATTTTCATTGCTTATAGAATGAAACATAAGTTGATATGTTTTTCTTTAAAGATGTCATTCTATTGAGTTCTTGTAGAGATGGGGTCTTGCTACATTGCCCAGGGTGGTCTCAAACTCCTGGCCTCAAGCATCCTCTTGCCTTGGCCTCTCAGAGTGTTGGGATTCCAGGCCTCAGCCACCACTCCCAGCCTCCCTTGACTTCTTGCTTTCACATTTTCTGATGAGAGGTCTCTTGTAATTTTTATCCTTGCTCCTTTGTAAGTAGTCATGAATCACATAATGTTTCAGTTGACAACACACCACATATGTGACAGTGGTCTTTTAAGATTATAAAACTGTATTTTTACTGTACCTTTTCAATATTTAGATATGCTTAGATACACAAATACTTACCATTGTGTTACAGTTGCTTACAGTATTGAGTACACCAACATGCCATACAGGTTTGTAGTTTAGGAGCAAATAGGCTATACCATATAGCCTATGTGTGTAGTAGGCTATACCATCTAGGTTTGTATAAGTATTCGCTATGATTGCAAAATGATGACATCACCTAACAACATATTTCTCAGAACATGTCCCCATCATTAAGTGACCCATGACCGATAACCTACATTTGGGGAGATTTGTTGCTGTTTCTTGTTTCTTTCTGGGTTTTTGTTCTTGTTGTTTGGTGCATTTGTTGGTACTCATCATATTTGGTGTTCTCTGAACCTTTTTCTGGGGTTTGGTGTCTGTCACTAATTTTAGAAAATTCTTGGCCACTGTTTCTTCAAATATTTCTTGTGCTGTGTTCTTTTTTCTCTTTCCAAGACTCCAACTACCCATAAGTGACACTGTTTACTGTCCCACAGCTCTTGGATTCCCTGTTTTTCACTCTTTTCACTTTACGTTTGGGTACTTGAGCTATCTTCAAGTTCACTAATTATTTCCTCAAGTGTGTTGAAGGCATCGATGAGCCCATTGAAGCCATCTTCATTTCTGTTTCTGTGTTTTTTATTTCTAGTATTTCCATTTGATTTTATAGTTTCTATTTCCTTGCTAAAATTATCTGTTTGGTCCTACATATTATCTCCATTTTCCACTAAAGCCTTTAACATATTAATTATAGTTATATTTAATTTTCTGAGGGTTTCAATATTTGTGTCATATCCAGGTATGGTTCTGATGTTTGCTTTGTCTCTTCGGACTATCATTTGTTTGCATTTTACCTTGTATTTTTGTGTGCCCTGTAATTTTTGTTGTTCTTGTTGAAAACCAGACATGTATAGGGCAATATATACTGAGGTAAATATTTTAATGCTTGGAGAGTATATTAGTTTTGTAGGGACTACCATAACAAGGTATCACAAACTAGGTGGCTTATACAACAGAAATTTGTTGCCTCATAGTTCTGGAGGCTAAGTCCAAAATATAGGTGTTGGCAGGATTGGTTCTTTCTGAGGGCTGTGATAAAGTTCTTCCATGCCTCTCCCTTAGGTTCTGGAGGTTTACGGCCAATATTTGGCATTTCTTGGCTTGTCAATGAATCACTCCAATGGCATTCTCCCTATGTCTCCTCATATAACTTTCCTTTGTGCACATCTCTGTGTCAAAATTTCTCCTTTTTATAAGGACAACAGTCATATTGGATTAGGGCCCACCCTAACGACCTCATTTTAACTTGATTGCCTCTGTAAAGACCTTATTTCCAAATATGGTCACATTCTGAAGTACGAGGGGTTAGTACTTCAACATATCTTTTAGGGGGCACACAATTCAACTGATAGCAGAGATGAACTTCTTTCCCTTCTGCTAGGTCTATAAGTGTGGGTGTATTTGTATTAATCTAGCTAAGGAGTTAGGCAGAGTTTGAATTTTGTTATTGCTGTGGTTACCCTTAGTGCATCAGAGGCTTGAAATTCCCCTAGACCCTTCGCTTGGCTTTGGGTCTTCCCTTTGCTGTGCTCATCAGAAAAAAATATGTCTCTTATTTCTCACACTGAATTCCACTGTTGTTTTCACTCAACTCTTACTAGTTTGGTATTGGGAGTTGGGGAAGCCAGCATTGTCTGATGGTCTGATTGAACATTAGTCATAGACAGGCACTCTGAACCTGGGTCTCAGGGGTGTGTGGCCTTCACAAATGTTCTTGACCCTCCTCCAGATGAAATGCTGGTCCCAATACATATTCCTACATCTGACAGAAAAAAGGGAAATGAGTGGCACATCTTCCAAGTGTCTTTTCTCAGGGAGCTACTTGGTGATATGCTCACCAAAAGAAGGGAGGAAAACTAAGAAGAAAAACATGAGGCTCAGGCAACAATAGACTTAAAAATATGGACATAGGATAAAAGACAATTCTTAGGGTAACATTAAAGGGAACAGCTCAGGATGAGAGCTGTGCATTATACCACAAAACTTTAGTCCATGCCGAGTAAAAAGACAAGAGGTTTCAGAAGAGAGTGCTATAAAGAAAATAAATGTAATCAATAAATTACATGTTAAGTTTACTTTCACTGAGAGGAATTTTGGAGATTGGCAGATTTGAGGCTGAAAGAGACAACATAGAAAATGCAGCAAGTAAGAAATCAAACAATTTTAAACACAGCAAAACAAATTTGTGCATCAAAGGAAATACAATCATACTATCTAGGTGGCTCAGCTTTGAACAATTATATAGTCATATGAATACTAATCCAATTATATTACCACACTTGGGTATTTGTGGGGAAATATGTGTATGTTCCTGGGTGGTACAAGAGACCTAAATTATCACTTAACTTAATAGAACATTAATTCAAAATGTCCAACATTAAACATTATAATGTAGATATGGAGAAATAGGTTAACTAGAATGAATAAATCATGCCTCTGGGAAACAGGAATTTGGCACAAGATGGGGTGAACCAGATTTTTTGTTGTTGTTGTTATAAGCTTGTTATATCATCGGACTTAATTTGTGTGTGTATGTGTGTGTGCATAATTCCAATAAAACTGATAATGTGCAAAGCATTCAATTATTGACTCTAAAGAGGGGCTAGTAAGAATATCATACTTTTCATCTTAGACTATTAAAAGGACTTTACAATTTATTCCCATTACATCCCTGAAAAGTAGACATTTCTAATACTATTTTATCAATAGCTGCTAAAATAATGGAAGAAAAAAACTTTCTCTGCTTATCCACTGCTTGAGTTATAAAGTACATAACTCCTAAATAAAAGTAAGAAAATAAAATAGAATGTACAATAGTTTTCAAATAATTCACCATTCACAGTCTATAACTGCACAGATTATAAGAGGTTATAAATCATACCCAGTGTGACACAAGGCCTAAGTACTTTGGTAAAAATATCACTTGAAGAGTAAATATGAGACCTGGAATTCAAATTATAAAATTAAACTTCACCTATTTTATTATCCAGAAAAATACCAATATTAATGGGCTTTACTTTCAGCAGAAGCATAACTACTGTTATTATTGTGAAAAATATTACAATCTTGTAGCTGAATACCTAAAGTATGAATTTTATTGTGATGGTATTGTCTTCTATTTCCTGGGAAGATAATTCTTACAAACTACAATATTATATTTATCCCATTTGATTTTGTCCTCTATCTCTTCCTCCTAGCAATGCCAACCAGATTGAATTTTGCCGGGGGGGGGTGGGGGGAGCGGCTGCTCATTTTGTGGTGTCTTTCCAAATCTCCTGTCTCCTATCCTCAGAGATAGTTAAGATTAGGATGTACAGTTTCAAGACCTAGAGTCAACCTATTAATATGTTACATGAATTGATAATGTTTTATAGATCATAATGTTGTGACAGAAATCTATAATCATCATTCTTTAGTTAAAATGAAAAATCTCCTGAAGCTTTTTTGTTTGGTTGGTTTTTTCCTGGAACATCTTTTAAACAATCTTTTTAATCTTGTTGTGGATACTTTTAATATCAGTCAGTAACTGTCCATCTGAGCAAAGAATTTTCCTTACTATCTCACTAGAAATTTAAGTAGGAAAATATGGTCTGAAAGTTTTTTCATTTAGTTTGTATATAATATTCTCTTTTTTATACTTTAAGGTTTTTAGAACTACATCCTTTTTTTAATTTACTTTTTTTTTTTTACTTCAGAGTATTACGGGGGTACAAATGTTTTGGTTACATGGGCATTCTACTCTTTTTTAAAAAAGAGCAAAATTGCTCAAAATCAGGGTATAACCTCTCCTTCTAATGTGCTATCTTCTATGTATTTTTACTTAACATGGCTATTAGTTTAGTTTTTTAGTTTTCTTTTTTTTTAAGCATTTTATATTTGCTTTTTCAGAGGTGGCTGTGTATGTTGTGAGCTGCTTTGAGGAAGCCTGCTCTAACAGGGCATGCGAGACCAGCGGGAGACACTGCATTGCAGACCCAAACCTAGGTCCTTATCCGAAAAAAGGGTTGGGATCTGATAGTGTTTCTCTTCCTGCCTTTTCTTAGTGGTATTTCTGATTTGGAATGGCTTGGCAGTTTCAGTGGCGTAACAATCGGGGTGGTGGCGCAACAATCCGGGTGGTGCCGCGCCTATAGTCCCAACTACCGGGGGAGGCTGAGGCGGGAGGATCACCGGAGCCCAGGAGCTAGAGACCATCCTGGGCAACGGAGCAAGATCCCGCTAAAACAAAAGAACACAGAACAAAACCCTCTCTAGGTCGGACGAACTGCAGACAGGGTAGGGGAGACACGGCCACTGAAGCCGCGCCGCAGCATCAGGTCCGTCAGGGTTACCTAAAGCCCACGCAGGGGACGCACTGTCCGCCCGCTGGCCCTACCGGGCTAGCTCCCCAAGTGCTGGCTCCAGGGAGAACGGGACAACTCCTCCGCCCGCACCGTATATCCTTCCGCCCCTTCTGGCCCCTCTCCAGTCTCACGCCTGACCTCCTCGACTACTTCCGTGTCGCCCGGAAGCCAAGGTCCAGAGTTCCCGCGGGCCGTAGCCAATCACCGCTTGGCCAGCCCGGACTTCCGCTCTGCACTTGCCAAGAAGGATGCCCGGAGTGCTCCCCATCTCGAAGGGGAGTCGCGGGGAGGAGAAGCCGAGTTTACGTGTGAACTTTGCTTTATTCTGTGAGAAGTCTACATTCTGAAGGAACCCAGGGTGTTTGGTCTGTGCTTTTTCTGTCACCCACTCCTACCTACACCAAACTGAGGGTTCTCTCAGCCACACTCCAGCCTAGCACACAGTCCTGCCCTACCCTAAGTCTTATAGGACCACCGCCGTGAACCCTGCCCGCGCCCGGCGGACCCCTCCTGCCTCCCGTCTTCTCTGCCTAGCTCACAGCAACCTCAAACTCCTGGGCTCAAGCAGTCCTACTGCCTCAGCCTCCCGAGTAGCTGGGACTACAGGCATGCACCACCATGCCCAGCTAATTTTTTCTATATATTTTTAGTTGTTCAGCTAATTTCTTTCTATGTTTAGTAGAGACGGGGTCTCACTCTTGCTCAGGCTGGTTTCGAACTGCTGAGCTCAAGCAATCCTCCCGCCTTGTCCTCCCAGAGAACTAGGATTACAGGCGTGAGCCACCGCGCCTGGCCCAAAATGTGTCTTTTGATCTAATCTTTTGCACGCTGATTCTTTGAGGAATTGTCCTCATTTCATTTTCTTCGCACTTTCATCTCTCACTCACCGAAAATTGTTCATAGTAGTGTCATTTGTGGTCCAGGTTCAAGTTCTCTTATAGGTCCAGTCCTCTTTTACTGCTTCTCCTTTGTTTTGCCAATTGTTCTCTCTCCATCTGCCACTTAAAGTGGGTGTTTTCCAGAGTTCTGTTCTTGGCTATCTCACTTTCTGCGAATGGTTGGCAACTTGTTTTCTGATATCACAAGGCTCCCATGCAACTAAACAGACTCCCAGAAATAACATCTCTCATTCCTCTACTGTAATTCTGAACTGCGCTTTAAGATGGGGTGTTGGGTAGGAGGGCATAGAGGCAGACTTCTTCAGGAGGAAGGGTGTAAAGGAAATTTGTGGTTTGTGGAACCTGGACCTATAGTTTTTAATAGCCCTCTGGAGATTTACATGTGTTGAGAATCCATAGCCCATGGCTTTACCTAAAGCTATCTGCTGATGACTGCTCCCAGATCTTCCCCATTTTTGATTCATCCTATGAGCTCATTCAGTCATGCATTCAACCAACTTTTGTGGATACTCAGTATTTGTATACCATTGTACTAGAAGCTGGGAATACAAGATAATGTGACATTCTCTACCATGAGGCAACTGACACGAGGGGAAAGAATTGAATACAGTTGGCCCTCTGTGTCTGTGGGTTCTGCATCCACAGATTCAACCAACTGTGGGTAGAAAATATTCAGGAAAAAAATGAAAAATAGCAATATGACAATAAATAATACAAATAAAAATACAGTATAACAATAATTTACATAGCATTTACATTGTGCTAGGTAGTATAAGTACTGTAAGAGATGATTTAAAGTGTATAGAAGGGTGTGGGTAGGTTATATGCAAATAGGCTATATGCAAGTATTACACCATTTCATACTTATAAGAGACTTGAACACCAAAGAATTTCGATGTCCTTGGAGGGTCCTGAAACCAATCCTCCTCAGATACCCAAAGATGACTATATGTGTATAATTTTGGCCTGCCTCCATATAAATGTTAACAACAGCTTGGCACTTGTTCCTGAGGCCACATCAGAAGAATGAGGACAAGTGGCTGAGGAAAAGGAAAGAAAGGTTTATTAATTTGCCGGCAAATGAGGAGGATGGAGACTGCTGTCTTAAAATGCCATCATCCTGGCTGGGCACGGTGGCTCACGCCTGTAATCTTAGCACTCTGGGAGGCCGAGGCGGGTGGATTGTTTGAGCTCAGGAGTTTGAGACCAGCCTGAGCAAGAGCGAGACCCCGTCTCTCTACTAAAAATTAGAAAAAAATTAATCCGCCAACTAAAAATATGTAGAAAAAATTAGCCGGGCATGGTGGCGCATGCCTGCAGTCCCAGCTACTCAGGAGGCTGAGGCAGAAGGATCACTTGAGCCCAGGAGTTTGAGGTTGCTGTGAGCCACGCTGACGCCACAGCACTCACTCTAGCCCAGGCAAAAGAGTGAGACTCTGTCTCAAAAAAAAAAATAAATAAAATAAAAATGCCATCATCCTAATCATAAATAGAAATATGGAGCTTTTAAAGGGAGAGTTTTCAGCTTCAGGCTATTGTTGAACTATAGTTGGTGATTCTGATCTGTGCCATCTCCAGCAAAGACAATCCACCCAGGCAATCTGTTGAGCCATCTGCCATGGTACAAAGAACAAAGAACACTCTCCTGCCCCTCCCCACCACTGGCTTGAGACAGGGATGCAGGTTTCAATTCCCAAAAAGAGTGGAGGAGGTTTTAAAAAGAGAAAAAACATTTTTACCCTTTTTTTCCCAGGCCAGGCCATTCCCTCTGTTGCATAAATGTCAGTCCATTCAGAGGAGAGAATAAAAATTATCTTTTAATCAGCACATACATACTGTATTTGAAACATTTGCAATGAAAAGCTAGTATCTCTTTTGCCCCAGCCCCTGTTTCTTCATCTAGTCCCTTCCATAGAAGCATTATTATTTATAGTTTCTTGTATATCATTCCAGAAATATTTTATGCATAATAAGAAAAATACAAATGTGAGTGTGTGTTTACAGAAATGTGAACATAGTGTATGTTATATAGCTTTTTTATCCCAATGTTTTATCTTGGAGATTGTTCTATACTATATATGGATCTGAGTAGTTGTGTTGTTTTGTTTTGTTTTGTTTTGTTTTGTTTTAGATAGAGTCTCTGTTGCCCAGGCTACTAGAGTGCAGTGGAGCAACCAAAGCTCAAATGTCATCCACTAAGCGTTCTTGATGAATAATGCAATGAATTTCTAAAGTGCTGTTTCTGCTTTTTAAAAGTTGCCTAAAAACCAGTTTGCCTAAGAATCATAGTTTTCCATCAGATGTACAAGGAATGGCACTGGAGAAAAGAATGCATTTTCTATGAAATAATTATTTTAAATATAAATGATACCTTTATATTTAACCATTAATAATTGTAAAATCACATTTCTTCTTCATCTGTTTCATTCTTTACAGATCTTAAATATATTCAGTGAGGCTTTATTTTCATCCAGTAGTCTTTCATCAGGTTATAATAAAAATTTCTCCTAACAACTAATTGTCAACACTTTTGCTATCTCCATGATTTCTTTCAGCTCAAATATCATTGCTCAATAGCATAGAATAAATTGTAAATTGTTTTATTTGGATTTCTTTCCTTCGTTATATTAAAAAATCTCTTCATTATTTTGTAAGACAGCTCCCCCCTCCTATACATATCATCATCATTTGGTAAGAACCAGCAAGACATAAAGCCTTCTGATTAGATTTTGTTTTGTTTTGTTTTTTTGTGCCATAAATTTTGGAAATCTTATATATTTTAACCAATTGTATCAGAATGTTTCTGTAAAATTGTTACTCAATTTTGGCAATTACATATATTTATTTTTAGAACATTTTGAAACAAAAAGTCTATTAGTAACTGTTAAATTGTGGATGAAATTTTAAAAACCAATTTTAAATATTCGACTGTATATTATCTGTTTCTGGACTCTGAAAATTGTGACCCCTTATTTTCTTAGAAAACATAGTTATAAATAATTGAATATAGTGAAGTTATTAGAGATATTCTTGACAGCCTGATTGGGTTTGAGTTGCAGTAATTCCACTTGCTCCTTATGTGATTGTTGGATTTATTGTCTATAAAGTGGGAATAAAAGTCCCTATTTTATCGTGTGTAGTGAGGATTAACTTTTTTTTTTTTTTATTTGAGACAGAGTCTGGCTCTGTTGCCTGGGCTAGAGTGCCATGGCATCAGCCTAGCTCACAGAAACCTCAAACTCCTGGGCTCAAGCAATCCTTCTGCCTCAGCCTCCCAAGTAGCTGGGACTATAGGTATGCACCACCATGCCTGGCTAATTTTTTCTATATGTATATATATTTAGTTGTCCGGATCATTTCTTTCTATTTTTTAGTAGAGACGGGGTCTCGCTCTTCTTCAGGCTGGTCTCGAACTCCTGACCTTGACGGATCCACCCGCCTCGGCCTCTCAGAGTGTTAGGATTACAGGCATGAGCCACCGTGCCTGGCCATGAGGATTAACTTTTTAGGTGCTTTCAGCGGTGCCTGGCCTAATCTTGTTAGTTGCTCTTTTCTACATTATGGGCACTGAGATAGCTGCTTTATCCAAACACTAGTTGAATTATCGTAACAACACTGTGACACAGCAGTTCTTACCCCCAATATGTAAACATGCAAACATGCTGAGAATTGTTAAGCAACATACCCAAAGTCCAAAGCCATACTGCTCTTTCCCTATGCTTCCAGGGTACCTCATATCCATCTATGTCTTTATCGAAGCATTTCTAGAGTGGAATTGTTTATGCACTTAACCTTGTAAATCCACATCTGATAATATATCCATGTAAATAATCTAAAAGGGAAAGAATTGTGCTTTATGCAAAGGAATTCATATCAGTCTTATTTATAATACTAGAAAATTAGAAACAATTTGAAAAAAAACATTGCCATGAGTGTAAGTTTTGGTATCAAATAGACCTATGTTTCAACTCTACCATTTATCTAGTTGTTGCCCTTGAAAAAGTTACTTCATTTCTCTAGGCTTAATCTCCTCTTCTGTAAAATAAAGTAATATAAAACTCAAAGAGTTGTTTGTATTAGATGATTAAAAAGTGTATTAAACATCTATCTTAGTCTAGTGACTGGTACATAACTGTTGCTCTATAAATGACATTATTATTCATCATCCCACAATAAGCAAATGGAAATTAAGGGGCCAAAATTTTCAGAGTAACTAGTGTAGAAATTATCTACTCCCCAAACATTACTTCCAACTAAAACAATCTTATTACCCATCTAGTTACTGTGTCATCATACCAATAAGAAGATAGTGATTAGAAAATGTGTTTTCTATTGCCTGGCTCACATGCTGTGATGTAACAATTTTCCAACATACAGATTTCAGATATGTATTGTACGTCTCAATTTAAAAATGTCTTCACAAATGTGTGTTCATGCAGTTAAACAATAATTGCATATGATATGGCAATGTATTATATAATGTAAAGAAGCATCAATCACTTCTCATCTATTCCATCAACTATCTCCCCAGGGTAAAATGTTAGTAATGTGCTTTGTGTTAAAAGATTTTTTTCCCCTATAATATCCTGCCATCTAGATTGAATTACTCATTCAGGAAATACATGGATTTTTACTTTTTTGTGTAACCTATCGTTTCGATAAAATGTTTAAAATGTTTCACAAAACAATATGATGGAAAAATGCAAAGAGATAAAAGTCATGCTCAAGAAAACCGTATAGTGCCTCTCAGTGTAAGCTGAGAGCCTAACTTCATTGCACCTCACAGAAAAGCCAACCTGTAAGTATGGAAGTTGGAATTTCCTCACTGGTGGTCTGCGATTTTTTGGAAAATTTGTGATGGTATCTTGAAGGCTTTATTATTATAAAAATGTAAGAGAATCATAAATTTTGAGTTCTATTAAAAGCAAAGTGATGGATAAAATAAATATGCAGTCTTTCTCTTCCCCCTGGAAGGACCAGAATGAGAGTTTATTACTGTCAGTCACTCTGTGATGAGAGATGGCCAGGTAAGTATGCTCATGATATGGGCTGTCTCTTGAACAACCACCTGAACTCCACTAGCAACAACTGTTGTTTTAATCACTAATAATACAGTGTGTATGGGGCTAGATAATGCCCCTTGTGAGAACAGAGCCTCGGAGGGACCGTTAGCGCCTTGGTGGGTTTCCTTAAAGTCTACCTACGCTTTTGCAAATAGTCCCTTCATTAAACTTTCCCTAAATTGCCAAGTTTCAATGTGTTTTTCTGTTTGAACGCTGGCTAATCCCAATAAAATGAAATGCAGGAAATTTTGCTTCTCCACCAATCTAAGGTGAGAGTGAGCGGCTCCTTTTGTAGTTTATAAATGATAGAGTGAACACAGGAGGAATAGATAACAGAGTTGACTAAGCATTGTTCCTGCAGTAGTATGTCATCCTTGTAAAATCTAATTACTATTTTTTTTAAAAAATAAGATTTTATTTAAATTTTTATGTTAAAATTTCAGATTTATTCTTGCATCACAGAAGTTCATTCCATTATGTTAAGATTTGGTTTTGTTCTCAACTCCAGCCAAATATTAACTATAACATTCACCCAATTGGCATTTGACATAAATGCAAATTATATACCCCTATTTAATTTATATATGTGTGTGTGTGTGTGTGTGTGTGTGTGTATTTACTATGTGTTACGTTCAATATGATATTATGAAAAAGTATATATCAAGTAATTAACTGTGGTTACCCTAGAGAGTGGAAATGGGATTCTTTCTACTTTACACAGTTCTCAATTAAAAAAAAAATTTTTTAAACTAATGTGTATTGTTATAATAAAGAGACATGAACATTTGGACAAAGAAAGACTCTAAGATGTAAAAGTACCCATTTTTGTGTGTTTGTGTGTGTTTTTTAAGAAGCATTTTAAAGAACTATATATAGGCCAGGTGAGATGGCTCATGCCTATAACCCTAGCACTCCGGGAGGCCGAGGCGGGTGGATCGTTTGAGTTCACGAGTTCGAGACCAGCCTGAGCAAGAGCGAGACCCTGTCTCTACTAAAAATAGAAAGAAATTAGCTAGACAACTAAAAATATATAGAAAAAAAGTAGCTGGGCACGGTGGCACATGCCGGTAGTCCCAGCTACTCGGGAGGCTGAGGCAGAAGGATTGCTTGAGCCCAGGAGTTTGACGTTGCTGTGAGCTAGGTTGACACCATGGCACTCTAGCTCGGGCAACAGAGTAAGACTCTGTCTCAAAAAAAAAAAAAAGAATATATATATATATATATATATATAAACTATGCTAATCACACACATACAGACACAAAAATAGCTTTGGATGATGAAATTATGAATGATTTAATTTTCTTTCTGTGTAATTTATGTATTTTAAAGCATTTTCCCAATGATCATGTAACAAAAATATTTATAGTAATATTAACAAATATCTGAATGTTTAAGAAACACTTTACTTGCATTCTTAGTTAAATGTTGTTATTGTCTATGTTATACATGAAACCAATATTCAAGGAGATAAGTTTTCCAGCGTTGCTAAGCTAGTACATGAAACCTGTTGGGGATTCTGTCATTAAACAAAGCCACATCTACAAATTTCTTCAAGACAAGCTCTTTTCTACCTTAGGATTCTTTTGCAGCAACTGAAGCATTTTAGGTGCCCTTGTTTGGTTGAGCAGTTCTCTGAGGCATGTTCTTGGATCTTTCTGAGAGCTTAGCAAACAATTTTAGAGCCAGACCTTCAATCTCATCTTTAGAACATACTTTTCTGGCAGTGCCCTGGTTTTGTTCTTTGCCTAGAAGACATTTTTTAACTTTAGAATCATTTGCAGTCTGGAGAAGCCAGAAATTTTCACAACTAGCAAGTCCTGACTTCATTAGCTTCTCTCTCTCTGTTCCCATTTTGCCATAAACAAGAAGAAATCAGGCAGTGTCTTCACTGAATAGGGTGATTTGCATAAACAATAAGATATTACAGGGATGATGGTGTAAGACTTCCGGGAACTGTCACTGAATCTTTCATCTTACTTTCTATTGGATGGGTCACTCTGGAGCAATCATCTGAAGGCCAACTGCAATTGGAGGATTCACTTCCAAGGTGGCTCACTCACATGCTGACAGGTTGGTGCTGGAGGCTTCAGGTCCTCCATACATGGGACTCTTCATCGTCTGCCTTCTTCCTTCCTTTTTTTTTTTTTTTTTTTTTTTTTTTTTTTTTTTTTTTTTTTTTTTTTTTTTTTTTTTTTTTTTTTGTTTGTTTGTTTGTTTGTTTTTTCTTTCTTTCATCTTTCTCTCTTTTTTTCCTTCATAGGATATAGTTGCCTGCTGCCAAGATGATCCCCAATGATCCCAGCTAACTTGCAAATATGTGGAACCATTTTACCAGTTCTAGCCAGTAAAATGAGTGCAGACACGAAGTGTGTCATTTCCTGCTTGGCCTGTAAGATCCACAGGCCAATATGATGTTCTCTCACTTTCTTATATTTTAATAACTTTTTTATTTTAGCATAGCTTTAGATTTGCACCATGGCTACAAAGACACTACAGAGAGTTCCCATATACCCTGTACCCAGTTTCCCCTATTGTTAACATCTTATATTACTGTAGTACATTTAAAAAATATTTTTCACAGCTAATGAACCAATCAATACATTATTCACTAAACTCCATATTTTATTCAGATTTTATTAATTTTTCCCTAATTATTTTTTCTGTTCCAGCATCCCATCCAAGATACCACTTTGCATTTAGTCATCATGTAGCCTTAGGCTCCTCTGGTCTGTCTGTGACAGTTCTCAGAATTCCCTTATTTTTTATGATCTTGAGAGTTTTGAGGAATATTGGTCAGATATTTTATAAAATGTACCTTCATCTCAATTTGTTTTATGTTATTCTTATGGTTAGACTAAAGTTATCCATTTAGGGAGGAAGATCACAGATATGGAGTGCCATTTTTATCACATCGAGGGTGCCTGCTACCAACATGACATCACTGATGATATGAACCTTGATCATCTGACTAAAACAGTGTTTGAAAGAAGCAAGTCACTGTACTCTTTGGAAGCAAGGCACAGTGCTGTCTTTTCCTCTGTTACAACACATCTGTGATGGCGTGTCACAAGATCAGGGAATATGGGTCTCAGAGTCACCGAACAGAGCCACAGTTACAATATGCATTCAGTAGAAACCATAACCCCATCATAAGTTGTAAGGAGCTCTTCAATGTATAATGAATGGGGTTATAGCCTGATAAACCCATCATAAAGTGGGTTTCAGGGACTTATAATGTAATGTAAATTAAGAAAAATAGTGTTTTAATTTTTTATACACTTAAATTATATACGTTTTCTTAGGATATAAGTCTGATGCCTATGCAACTAGATGGCATGATGGCTAGTGATTTGTGTATTCTTACACATAAAATGTAAATACGGTTAATTTCATAATTAGTGTTATCAGCATTTTCTCCAAAGCCTGCATAAGGTAGTATTTTATCAACAAATGACTGTACATTTTAGGAAAGAGGATAAATTAAAATGACACAGATGGAAATGTTCCAAGAAAACTAAAGTGGCAAATTCCACTGAGGTGTGGAATTTGATGGCAAACGATTTTATGCATTCCCTGTCAAAGTTGAGAAAGTATTTACAGTGCCCAAAAAATGACCATATTTCTACTTAATCCTATCCATCTCTTGTAGATGTGCACAGACTGAAACTGAGAGTTGCAGTCTGCCCTTGACCCAGGGACATATTCTCTAGACTGACAAGATAAACCACAACCAGTCACTTTAGAGACCTGGGAAGTCTATTACATATCTCTAAGAAATGAAGCTCTTGTTCAAGACATCATACATGGTTGTGCAGGTGGTTTACTCATACAAATGTTTTCTTATATATGCGTAGACTATTTAGGAATGTTCAACAAGAAGCCAATAAAAGCAATTAACTCCAGAAAGGCAAATAGAGGATAGGCAGTCACTGTGTAACCATTCTGCCATAGAAGGGTGTCTCTCCTATACAGCACATCGATTCATTCCTTGAAACCTTTTACACAGATGCTTCCGAAGTGCAGGTGTTCGTGCTCCTGACAAAAAGAAAATCTTTGTCCTCTTCTCTAAGTAGATCCTGTCCTCATGAAGAAGAAGCCAAAATCTTCATCCTGGTGCTTATCCCTTCCCTCTGCACTGCAGCTCCCTGCTGGTGAGGAATGTGCTGTTAGCCTTGTGTTCCAGGCTTCCAGTCAGACTCCATGGAATACGGGTACTCAACAACTTTGTTGACAGAATACATGAGTGAATGAGCTGTCAATGAATAGGATGACAGGAGGGCACTGTAAATATTCATATCAGATTCTGACGGAGATGGGGTCCGGAGGAACAGATTGTCACCACCTGGGTATTAGCAAAACCCTTGCACTGTGCATGAGATTACCAAGGACCTCACAGACTGCCAGGGTCACGCAGGGAGACTTATTTAAGCTATAGCCCACGTACCCCAAAGGAAATTTCTGAGTCGTTCCTCCCAGGGAAGCTTGCTCCTAGACCTGCCTGGGTACAGCCCAGGCACAGCCACCTCCCTTCTCCACAGCCCTCCACAGCCCCCACCGGCAGACTGAGCAGAGAACATGTAATTGTCTATACTGGCAGCTTCTCTGCTGTATGTGAGGCAGTGTAGGTTGAAAAATACTGGAAACTTTGTAAATAGAGAAGACAGGCAAGCCCTGGATCCAGAATCACGTCCTTTATAGGAAAGAAGTTATTAAAACTGCCTGAGAAGGTACAGCCAAGACTAGTCAGCAAATCCTGCATCTGCTGGCCTGACAAAGACAAGATGAGAATAGTCAACCATCTCCAAAAATCAGCTACTGATTAAGTTAGAGGAGTGTCAGTGGGTAAGTGATGAGACATAACCAAAGACCAGGGATCAAACCTTCCGGCCCTGCCCCTCGCGCCCCTCCCACACCTCCCGGCAGAAGATGCAATCAGAGAGGACGACGGGAAATGTCCTCTGGAGCCGCTGATTGGCTGACGTTGATTGCATCCATCAGGAATCTGTCCAATAGGATGCCAGAAAGGAGCGGCTTCACGGGTTTATAAGGTGTGAAGGAGCCCGATGCAGAAGCCACAAGTGAGTGGACCAGTCGTGCTCTTGCCTGCTCTGGCCTGGACCGAGGGGGAGTCATTAGTTCGTGTTGGTGCAGAGGGAACCATCACCACCGCCGATGTGGGACATGAGGGCCCCTCCTGACCCCCTTCAGAGCCTGGAACAAGTGGAAGGAGTGTTGGCCTCAGGGTGCCCCTGGGAGCACACGAGCAGGTGAGCTGGGACCCAGGGAAGAGCAGGAGCCTTGGGTGGGCCGGGCGTGGGTTAACACTGTGGGGCGCCTCCCCACAGTGCAGGAGGACTAAAGAGGGGAAACTGACCTAACCAGGGTGGTGTGGGAGGCTTCTCTGAGGACATGCTGATTAGGTTCACGTTGAGGTGACCTGAAGGGCAGGGTGTGGGATGGGGGGAGTGGTTCAGAAGAGGCCGCAGTTTTTGGGAGGGAGGGGAAGGTCCAGTTGTGGTTGTGGACAGTGACCCGTGCCATTAGAACACTGAACACTAATGCCTGGCCCTGCTCTTGCCACAGACTTAATTCACCTCAATTTGGGAGATTTCTGTGGCCCTAGAGGAATCAGGACTGGCAAGGAGGTGGGATTAGAGTGGGAGGAGAATGGGAGGAGATTTGCGTCAATTGAGAAGAGGAAGAGACTAGGAGACACAAGGGATTGTAGAGCTTTAAAATGTAGGCAAATGAAAGATAAGGTTCTAAGAAGACGGTAAGAGATGAAGTTGCCTTGGCTTGGGGACAGCTACACTTAGATAGTAATGATTAGCCTTCTAAATAATGTTTTTTCTTAGAGAATGTATAAGGTATGTAAAATAGTAGCAAAATTAGTATGATAAACACTATGTACATATCCTCAAATTTATGTCCCAATCCCTCTACTCCTGAAACTTTTGAGGCAAACCCTAGACTAAATACAATTTTATGGATACATACTGCACTATGAATGTCAGATGTCCAGCATCTCTTATTCATAAGTAAGTTGAAATCATTTTCAGACATAATAATTAATATTTATTATGAGATTTCCTCTGTCTCCATTGACTTTTTTTAATGTAAAAAATAATTGTGTTTAAGTCAAGAAAAAGTTAACTATTTTGATTCATGTACATGTTCTCCATTGGTTTAATATATATTATTTTCTTCTCTCTTTTTTTTTTTTTTATGTAGACGAAAGCTAATTTAATGTCCTGGTGAATGTCCCACAGTGTGGAATGTTTCACATGCTATTTATTTCCATTGCTTCTAGAAACTGCGGCTCTTCGTAATGAAGACAACTAAATAGCCAAGCTTGAAGCTGAGGCGGATCTAGTGGCAAGGCATCATCAGTAGGTGCCTGGGGACCCCAGCAGCTTCTGGCAGCTACTTCCAGAGCTGAAGGGAAAGAAGCAGATACATGTTTGTGGGGTTATATCTTCCTGGGACCCAGGAAAGCCTTCAGGTTGCTTTGAGGAGGTAGAGTGGTGAGGAATCGGCAGCTTCCAATTACAACTCCTGAAGGAAGTCTCCTCAGACAGATCCCTCCCTACACAATGGCCTTTGCAGCCTCCCTGGCTGAGCTCCAAGCAGAGGCCAGCTGCCCCATCTGCCTGGATTACCTGAGAGACCCAGTGACCACTGACTGTGAACACAACTTCTGTCGCTCCTGCATCCACCAGTGCTGGGAAGACCTACAGGATGTCTTCGCCTGTCCTGTCTGCCTCCACC
This sequence comes from Indri indri, assembly GCA_004363605.1. Taxonomy (NCBI): domain Eukaryota; kingdom Metazoa; phylum Chordata; class Mammalia; order Primates; family Indriidae; genus Indri; species Indri indri. The sequence continues at coordinate 10,514 of RJWJ010007502.1, read as the reverse complement.
ATTGCCCTGACAAGACCCTGCAGAAGAACATCCAGTTGTGCCACTTGACTGATGTTGTTAAGCATCTTCCCACCCCCAGGAGGAGCAAGAGAAAAAGACAGGAAGAGGAGCTCCTGTGTGAGAAGCACAGACAGGTTCTGGCCTTGTTCTGTGAGAAGGATCTGGAGCTGTTGTGTCCCCAATGCAGGGTCTCCTGTAACCACTAGGGTCACCCCCTGACACCCACTGAGCAAGCTGCAGCTACTCACAGGAGGAAGCTCAAAAGCTATCTTGAACCGCTAAAGAAGCAACTTGAAGATGCAAAAAGGCAGTGTGAAATTCCAATTTTAAAAACTTTTGACATGAGGTGGAAGATGGAAAATTGGAGTAGGGAATTACAGTCTGAATTTGAAGAACTCAAGCATTTCTTGAGAAAGGAGCAAGCTGCAATTCATAGCAGGCTATGCACTGAAGAGAAGGATGTTGAAGAAAAACTAATTGAAAACCAAAGCCAAATTTCAGATCACATGTCAACACTAAAAAATCTATTATATGAAGTAAGAGATAAATGTTGTCAGGCAGACCTGGATTTACTGACAGGTATCGAGAATATCCACAACATGTATGAGAATCTGAAAACCCCAGCAGTTCTTTCATATGAATTAAAGAAGAAGAATTTGAGTCTTCCTCCACATTATTTTGGCCTGCAAAAAAAGATCAGCACATTTCAGGTAGATTTGACACTAGATCCAGAAACTGCCCACCCTAATCTTATTGTCTCAAAAGATGGAAAAAATGTGATATTTAGGAAGATGAACCCCGACACTCTTTATAATCCCCAGGCCTTTCATTTCTATGCAGCCGTCTGGAGTCGCGAGCGATTTGATGCTGGGAGACACTTCTGGCAAGTGGAAGTAAGAGGCACAGGGACATGGTCCTTGGGTGTGTGTAAGGAATCTTTTCCCAGCGATGCTCTTACAGTGCCATCTCCACAGAAGGGATGCTGGCAAATTCAGTATTTCAGTAGCATGTGCAGTACAAGGGATACAGTTCATGTCATGCGAATTGGCATTTTTATGGACTATGACTTGGGAGAGGTTTCATTTTATAATCTGAATAACAGATCATACTTGTATATTTTCACTGATAAGTTCACAGAAAAGCTTATACCTTATTTCTCTATGGGACAGTCTTCAAAATCTCTTACAATCAGTATTGTCATAGACCAACGATGAACTACTTAGAGGACCTCTTTGTACATGGTTATCTTTTCATCTTGTGTTCTTGGGGTCGACTTGTAATAAAGATTCTGGTTCCATTTTTTATGTTTGATTGTTGATATTTTGAGGGACTCCACTTCTTTCTTATGACCCACCAGTGGCAAAACTGATGAGGAAGCCCAGCTTCCCCCTCCTATGCTATAGGTGGGAGGTTCAAACCAAGCCAGGCCTTGGTAGAGGAGGAACCCTCCCAGCAGCCCCATCCTTGGACCACCACAACAAGCCCAATCTAGTCTCCTTTCCCTGCTTTCTTAAGTCATTTGTGGACCTACTCTGTAGGTACCCTGCTTTCCCGACAAAGCTCGTTATGCCATTACTGATCTTTTCCGTACCTTCTTGGTGTGTGTGTTGCATTGTCAATCTTGACAGTAAACCAAGTTGTGGTTGAAGGTCTGCTCCCATCAATTGGTGTTGGGAGAAAGATTATCGAGATGTTGGCTTCCACTATGAGGGGGCTTCTTTTCTTGCTTTGGTTTGCCTGTTGGCTCTGCTGCCCCATGACAAGTGGGAACTTCCAGCTCTGCTGTTTTGTGCTGCATTTGCTGAGCTTTGCGCAGGCTCTGTTAGATATGCAATTGACCTAAGTCAGAAGTTTTGATGATTATTGGTATTTAGAGACAGAAGCAAGGAATCAGTTCTCTCTTAATGTGGCTGTGGGTCATGTGCCTCCTCCAGACCTATCTCTCTATTTTAGAATTCAGCATAATTTGTGACTAATGTAGGTTCATGTCAAGGTCTCTAACCTGTGACCATTTGGAGATGTGTCTCAACCAGACATTGGCCCCTGTTCCATAAAGCACTCAAGGGAAACATTCTATCCTATGTCATATATGGGCCCATTTGGTGGTTACATTTTTTGGAGCAAGGATAGTCTTGCTCCAAGACTTGCTCCAAGGAGACTATTGTAAGATCCAGCATTAGTTGTAGATACAAATTATTGATGTCTTAGGCCCTTTATGTTACTATGACAGAATATTTGAGACTAGGTATTTAATAAAGATGAGAAATTTATTTTTCAATGTTCTAGGTGTTAAGAGTCCAAGATTGAGGCACCAGCATTTTTGTTTTCTGGTAAAAGCTTAGTCTCCAAGATGGCACCTTCAATGCTGTGTCCTCTAGAGGGAGAAACACATTTCCTCATGTGTCAGAGGAGCAGGAGGGGCAACAGCCACTACTCAAAGCCCTTCGGATTTTGGCATTAATCCTTTCAGTAGAGCTCCTTCTTCATGAATTAAACACCTGCTGTTAGGCCTCAGCTCTCAACACTGTTGCGTTGGTGATTATTTACCATTATTCTCTCTTCTTTCAAAAAGTTTCTGTCCATGTTCTTTGCTCACTTTTTAATGGGGTTGTTTGATTTTCTTTCTTGTTGATTTTCCTAAGTTCTGTATAGATTGTAGCAATATTTATAGCAGCACAATTCGCAATTGCAAAGATGTGGAAACATCCCAAGTATCCATCAATACATAAGTGGATTAATAAAATGTGGTATATGTATACCATGGAGTACTACTCAACCATAAAAAACAATGGTGAACCTCTTATATTATACTGGATAGAGATTGAGCCCATCCTTCAAAGCGAGATACCTCAAGGATGGAAAAACATGCACCACATGTACTCGCCATCAAATTGATACTAACCGACCAATAATAAGGTGTTCACATGGTACAAATACTCACTGGGTGCTGGTCAGGTGTGGAGGGGTGGGAGGTAAACCCACAACTAATGGAAGCAGAACATACTGTATGGGGCAGAGACATGCTTGTAGCCCTGGCTTAGGCGAGGCAAATGCATTACATGTAACCAAAATGTTTGTACTCCCATAGTATCCCGAAAAAAAATAAATAAATAAAATAAAAATAAATAAATCCCCACTTGATATTCATGAATTTATATTTTATAAGGAAAATCTTTTTTATAGATTTGTAGCATAGTTTGAAATATTTGATTTTTACAGGAATATATGTGAAATTTTAGTAATGAATTGTGAATTCCAATGTACCTAATGAACAATGTTCCAAAAACAATTGTAACACTCTGTAGAATGTCAGGGCTCAGTGAATGCTTCCTAGAGAACATAACATTAGGCTGGGATCTGAAGAAAGAGTGTGAGTATATTCACACCTAATGGGTGCAGTGCACATCATCTGGGAGATAGATACACTTGAAACTCTAACTCAGGGTGAGCAAAGGCAATATATGTAACCTAAACATTTTTACCCCTGTAATGTGCTGAAATTTAAAAAAAAAAATTAAAAATAAAAAAAAGAGTGGGTGGAATAGGGGAAGAAACAATGTGTATGGGGCATGAGGATTCCCATGGACGAAAGCTGTCTGTGCAAAGGTCCTGTGGCATAAGAACTGCCTGTGCTGAGTGTGAGTGTGCAGGTGAAGGATGAAACTGAGATTGGGGTGGGGAGAACAGACTGTTCAGGCCCTTTGGGGATATGGTAAAGAGTTTGCTTCTTTCTAAGAGTTATAACAGCTGTTCCAGAGTTTTGAGGAGCATGGTCAAAATTGCAATTTGGAAAAAGATATCATGCAGGGAATAGAAAGGCGTGAGGCAGAGTGAAGAGGAGGAAATCACTGAAGAGACCACACAGTGCAGGCTGGTGGAGACGGTCCTGTGGTAAATTGGACTCAATGGGACTTGAGACCTGCCTCAGGATGGGGTGGGGCTGAGGACCGGAAAGAGTAGGGTCATTTTAATGGCTGCTGCACCAACCCCATGGGGCACAAACAAGACAAGGAGTCAGCAGATGCTCAGAGCCCAGGACACTACAGCAACCACTGTTGCCTCCTGGCCCTGGCCTTCTTGATTCATCCCGAAACAGGAGTCCTACTCACCCATTTCCTCCCAAGGGTTCCTATGCCCAGATGCTTCATTTCTTGGAGACAATGATTCAGGGAGTGTGAACCATTAACAGCTGCACAACTGTCTCCTTGGCTTGGGACTTTTCACTGTTTCTCTTCCTGGGTGTCAGGCAGGCCCAGAATTGTCTGTATAAACCACCCCCTGCTAGCTGGCGGGGAATTCCACAGTCAGCTGAACAGGTTCAGCTTGTTGAGGGGGGGAGGGAGCAGGAGATGGTCTCAACACAGACCTCTGCAAGGGTCAGCAGTCTCCCGATCCTCGACCTGCACAATGCTGGAAATTGCACCCTGGTTGAGCTGGTGGGCTCCAGAGCCACACACAGGCGAGATCTGGAGAGACCTCACTGAGCCTTTCTGTGGTTCAGTTTCCTCATCTGCAAAGATGGGATTAAAGTGTTTTGGGAGGATCGAGGGAGGATACTGAAGGTGTAAATTCGATCATGTGTATGGCTCTGGGCCCACCCACCTGATTTAATCACAGGAGATTCCCTCCTGCCATCAGGACCTCTGAACTCTGGCATCAACAACCTGGCTCTTCCACCTGGGCGGAGCTGCAGTCCTGGGTGTGTGGGCCCTGGTAGCTCCGCCCTCCTGGCATTGTATAAATGCCACGGTAGCCTCACTGCCCACCAGTCTGGTGCTGGAGTTGCTTGGAGGACACTCTCTTAGACTCGCCTGCAAGATCCTGCAAGACCCTTTCAGAACCGTCTGCTCCAGGTAGGCGGGGACACGGACCTGAGGGAGTGGGAGGACAGAGATCCGAGATCTCCTAAGCGCCTGCTCTGTGCTGGGGAGCTCACACCTCCCCAGGGAACCCAAACTCGGGATCCAGTTCTTTTAACCATATGCTGGTCATTATATTCTTGGAGAACCTTAAGGGCGGGGACCACATGGAGGTCACAGTTATTGGGGAATGCAAATCTCCAAACGTGTATAAATTTGCAGTAGTCATTAGCCTTAAAAGGAGAATCCATGATACTGTCCTTACTGCTCAGTGACAGTGTTATTGGTACTGGCACTGGGGGGTGCTTGGATGGGGAGGCAGTGACTAACAAGCTGATTGCTGGTCAGGGATCAGCTGGTGCAAAGGTGCTGGGGTAGAGGGAGCCCAGCCTGCGAGAGAACAGGAAGGGAGCTGAGAGCTGCGGAGAGCTGGATGCTGGGAGACACTGGGGTGAGGGAAGGACTGGTGCTCAGATGGGGACGACAGGCCCGTGGGAGAAGGGATGATGAGATCCTTGCCTAGAGGCCCCAGTGGGTGCTGACAGGGGTGGCAGTGGGGGCAAGCGCAGTCATTCTGAGGGACAAGTTGGTAGCTTTGGGGAGAGTGATAGTGGTGACGACCAAAAGTGGGTTCTGTGACCACAGGATCCTGAGTATGGACAGTCTGGGTTACGGAACCTTCCATGGACCATGCCTACTGCAAGGAACATCTTCCCTCTGCAATAAATCCTTTCTGACAGGTCATAGTCAAAGGTCACATTGCCATAAATGGAGGAGCCAGGATTTCAGCCCAGGTAGCCTGGCTCAGGGCCCCTGCTCTCACCCCACCAGGCTTCCTCTCTTTCCTGCCCCACTGCCCTGGGTATGCAACCTCTGTAATCTTTTCCAGTCAAACCAGGCACAAAGAACAGTCTGTCCTGTTCTCCACTCTCATGTGTCTGGATTATTACAAATCATCTGCTTTGTTTTCCTAATTGTCCATTTGTTTCTAGGACTTACATTTTCAGCAGTTATGTATGAACATTTCAGTGACATCATTTATCACCAATACTCTTTATATTTTAACACTTTGAATTTCAATTTATGGCCTCTACCAGTTAAACCCAGAATTTCTTATTCCTCCAAGAGTTTGAGATAATTGAATCAGCAGACCCTATAAAAGGCCGACATCATTCGATTCTTTGCTGTAGAGTGTAGCTGTTCACTGACCCTAATTTGAACATCAAGGATTCAACCATGACATGTGCTCTCTGGGGTGAATTTCTTTCAATCCTGAGAATCAGCTGAAAGTTCCACTGAGCCTCTCAGCTTCCATTTTACAATCAGTAACTCCTTCTAAGAGAAAGCTCTAGTCCTTATCAAGATCTTGTCCCTACGAATCCTTTACTAGACGGTAGCTCATTGATGACTTCAAAGACGAGTGTGTGTGTGTGTGTGTGTGTGTGTGTATGTGTGTGTGTGTGTGTATGTGATTCCCAGCTTCATCTCACATTGAAATCCTGATCCCCAATTTCATTCTGTGCATCACGTGAAAAATCACAATTTTCCTACTTGACAGGGTCCTCAGAGTAAATTAAATCTGGTCAAACTTCCAGACACCTGTGTCCATGTTTCAGGAAAATCCTGGAACAGTATAGCAAAACTGCCCTCCAAACTGAGACGGAGCAGAGAGACCAAAGAATGACTAAGAGAAGTCCAGCGTGTGAGTGAGATGAGGTTACCTACACAGGGCCCTCTCCTGGGCAGCACAGGGCTTCTCCTGGGAGTAAGATCTGCTCTGCCTATCCACAGCGTTGCCTTAAATCCCTTCTCAGTGAGTGATACAAAGCTCTTTCATTGTGTCATCACATGTTTACACTGAAACAAACTAAGCATGCTCAGTACAATCATCATGTGCCTTCAAACAACCCATGTTAAGTGAATGATATTATAATTCTCCAGGAGGCAGTGTTTATAGAATTATAATTAGCTAAAGCATACTATAGGACTGTTAAAGCATTCTAAAGCACTCAGGGCTGGTTTAAGCTGGTTACCCCAAGAATGTGCCTAAGCACACCTCTTGTGCCTGATAGTATCTTTGCTATTGGCTCCATGTATTTTGTAACAATTTTATTGAGCACTCCCAGCTAGCACAGTGTTCTTTCTGTCATGGGGAATTTTGTAATTTTCCCTCAGTCCACAATTGGTATATGCAGCAGTTAAGGCACTTAGGTGAGCTGGTTGAGGTAGCTCATGCCTGTAATCCTAGCACTCTGGGGAGGCGAGGCAAGAGGATCACTTGAGGTCAGGAGTTTGAGACTAGCCTGAGCAAGAGTGAGACCCCCATCTCAACAAAAAATAGAATAATTAGCCAGTTATGGTGGCATGTGCCTGTAGTCCCAGCTACTGGAGGCTGAGGTAGGAGGATCGCTTGAGTCCAGAAGTTTGAGGTTGCAGTGAGCTATGATGACATCGCTGCACTCTAGCCTGGGCAACATAGTGATACTCTGTCTCCAAAAAAAAGAAAGCTTAGATGAACAAGTAAACATTGGTATATTATGAACCCAGTGCTGTCAGCAATATCATGTTTAACCCTAAAAGTGACATATGCTCTTTTAGATTTCTCACAAGATCGCAATGATTGAAGTTGGGATATTTGTCCTTGTGTACTTGATTCCCCTAGAGTGCAGTATGTTAAGTAACTTTCCCCAGATCACCCATATAGTATGTGACTAAGGCTGGAATGTAACTCAGGCACAGGGGATCTAGTCCCAAACCCCACACACTTTTCACACAACTGTGCACCCTGTGTGGCTGACTAGGGCATGGGTGGATTGCTGGGGGTGGAGAGAAGAATCAGTGGTTGCCTCACATGTTACCTGAGCAGGGCACAGGAGGATGGTAATCTTTATTAAATGAAGGAATATTTTCTTATCCCCAGGAAATAACAGGCACTTTAGAGTCCGCTTACTGACCAAGAGAATTGCGGAGCTTGGCTGCCCAACTGACCAGCTGCAGGTGGTGGCAGAACTCCTCTGGGCATCTGCCTTGGCAACTGAGGCCAATAGCCTCCTAGGACATCAAGGGCTGCCTGTAATTGACAAGGATTCATTCAGAACAGGAAGGACAGTGAGCTCTGAGGACGTATCTGCCTCTCAGCAGGGGTACCCACAGAGTGCCAACAGCTGAGGAAAGCCCATGTCAGTCTTGATCTTCACTCACAGCCCGATGGTGCAGGCAGCAGCCCCGGCAGGGCTCCGGGAAGAAGCCATGTGCCCCGTGTGTCTGGATTACCTGAGAGACCCGGTCACCATTAAGTGTGGGCACAACTTCTGCCACTCCTGCATCCAACAATCCTGGGCAGATCAACAGCACACCTTCCCTTGTTCTGTCTGTCATCACCAATGCCAAGGGGGACACCTCCAGAGCAACAACCAGCTGGGAAGGATGATTGAAATTGCCAAGCTGCTGCATACTGCAAGGAGCAATGAAAAGAGGCAGGAGGAGACGCCCTTGTGTGAGAAGCACAGCCAGGTCCTGAGCGTTTTCTGTGAGGAGGACCTGGAGGTCTTGTGTCCCCTGTGCACTCAGCCCCCGGAGCACCAGGGCCACCTCGTAAGGACCGTAGAGGAGGCTGCCTCTCATCACAGGAAAAGGCTGCTCAGTTACATCGAGCCCCTGAAGAGGCAAGTGGCAGATGTTCAGAAACTACTAGCCACCCAGGACAGAAAACTATTAGAACTACGAGAGAAGTTGCAAAACCAAACACAGGAATTGTTCTGTGAATTCGAGCACCTGAACCGGTGTGTAGAACGTGTGCAAGAGGCAGCTCTCTCCAGGTTAGTGGAAAAAGAGGAGGACATTCAAAGAAAGTCAGTGCTAACATCACAGCATTTTCAGACCACATTTCCACCCTGAAAGGCCTGCTAACGGAGGCGGCAGAGAAGAGTGTGATGCCAGAAGTGAAACTGCTGATGCATATCAAGCGTGTCCTCCACAGGTGTGAAAGCCCGAAACCCCCAGCACTCTCTTCCTCCCTCCAGCTGAGCAGAGGAGGGTACAGTTTTCCTCCGCAGTATTCAGTTCTTCAGAAAATCACACGGAAGTTTAGAGAAGAAGTTACTCTGGATCCTGAAACAGCACATCCTAACCTGCTTGTGTCTGAGGATAAAACATGTGTGACATTTGTCAGGAAAAAGCGAAGAGTTCACCAGAATCCCAAGAGATTTACAGTTTATCTAGTCATCCTGGGTTCTGAGGGATTTGACTGTGGCCGGCATTACTGGAAGGTCCAAGTGGATGACAAGCCTGCATGGACCACGGGGGTTTGTAAAGACTCCCTTCCCAGGAAGAGACAGAGGCCCCCATCAGGACAGAACACATGCTGGACAATTCAGCTGCAGAATGGTGACTGTGTGGCCCAAGGTGCTGTTCCAGTTACTCTTCTGCTGAAGGAAAAGCCCAGAGGAATTGGCATTTACCTGGATCACGAGTTGGGTGAGATTTCTTTTACAATCTGAATGACAGGTCTCACATCCATTCTTTCACTGATCGATTTTCTGGAGTACTGAAGCCTTATTTCTGCATGGGACCTGATTCGAAACCTCTCAGAATCTGTGCAATGACGGATTATGATGGATGAACTATGACATCGCTTCATTTTCTTCCTGTAATTTACAGGCAGTAGGCAGAATTTTACACAACTATCAGCGAATCGAGCACCAACAATTATTTTTAAGGTACTTATGATTTAAACACAAAGAATATTTTCTTATTTTGTATTTTTTGAAGTTATTTTGTTTCAATAGCAAGAGATGTGGAAACTAATAAGAGATGCGAGGATTAACTATGAAGTTAATTAACTAATTAACTATGAAGTGAACTCCATAGGCCTACTAAACTTGTGTACATTTACATATTCTCAACGTCTATATATTTACTTGTGCCATTAGTACTGTACAAATTCCAGGTGGCAGAGAAGACATCATTGTGGGAGGCAGTTCTCCCAGGGTCTCCTGTATCAGCATGTGTTGGGAACAAGGCACTGATTGCCCCAGACTAGTTTTTCAAGGAGGTTTTTATGGGAACATGGCATGAAAAGGCTACATATTGCACGATTGCAACTATATTACACTCTGAAAAAGAAAAAACTGTCAAAACAGTAAAAGGACCAAAGGTTGCCAGGGGTTGGGGAGGGAGGGATGAATAGGCAGAGGACAGAACTGTTAGGGCAGTGAAACTGCTCTGTGAGGTGCTGTAATGGTGGATACATGTCATTATATATTTGTCAAAATCCATAGAATGTATAACACCAAGAGAACCAATATAAAGTTTGGACTTTGGATGGTAATGATGTGTCAATGAAGTTCATCAATTGTAACAAATGTACAGCTCTGCTGGGGATTTTTTTTTTTTTTTTTTTTTTTTTTTGAGACAGAGTCTCACTCTCTTGCCTGGGGCGAGTGCCGTGGCTTCAGCCTAGCTCACAGCAACCTCAGACTCCCAGGCTCGAGCAATCCTACTGTCTCAGCCTCCTGAGTAGCTGGGACTACAGGCATGTGCCACCATGCCCGGCTAATTTTTTCTATATATATTTTTAGCTGTCCAATTAATTTCTTTCTATTTTTGGTAGAGACAGGGTCTCGCTCTTGCTCAGGCTGGTCTCGAACTCCTGAG